>JAGXCT010036124.1:33253-55973 GCA_022495035.1 Philopotamus ludificatus | reverse complement strand
CTTGCTATATCAGCTGTCAAAATATATAATGATTATGGGGCTTAAGTGTGAAGTTCGCTGTGAAAAAATATAATTAAGTCCTCTTTTGGGAAAAAACGAAATGACTTTCCGAACAACCCAATACTTCTTGCAGTAAACGGTATTTTTGAATTTGGTTTTTCTCTTTTGTGCGCGCGAGAGGACATAAAGTATTTTAAGGAGAAATGTGGCGTACACTCTGGAATTTTCTGCGTACTCCACTTTGGACACCACTGCCTTAACACATTGCCTACGGAACGAATCGCGACCAAACGCCATTCGCCTAAATTTAGTGAAACGTCGTTTTTTTATAAAAAAAATCATAACTATTTATTAATCAAGATATTTAAACTATAATAATAAAAAAGATATATCCTACAGCAGGGATCCCCAAACTTTTTGGAAACGGGTCGAGTTGTAATTTTTATGAAACATGATTTGAGCATGGCTTTTTGAGTGTTAAATATTGAATATTTATATAGAAGACTTGTGTATAATATTTCAACGTCATTGACCGCTGAGTCAACAAGTTGAACAGTTTTCATAGCTCCTAATTTTTAGGAACATTATAAATAAAAGAGAACAATTACGATATCAGTAAGAATTTATTCATCAAAATAAAACAAAGTATCTTAATGATAAGAAAATATTTGACAAAACAATGCGTTATAATAGTTACAGCTAATCAAAGCGCGTAATAACGGCTGACAAAAACAAATATTTATTAACAAACAAACACATATTAAACAGTTATTGACAAGGGTCTACAATTTCTTAACACACTTGCCGCATTTGCCTTCAAGGTCTGATTTTGTATTACATCAACTATCAAGTATTTAACCAAAAATATATTGAAAAAATAAAACGTTGTAAAAGTTACAGCAGATCAAACGCGTAGTGTAAGCTAGCGTGTGATATGCGCGCCCCGGACGTACACAAAAACGCTTTTGGCGTGGAATCCACGACCCCCGTAGGCAATGAGTTAAGGTCTTATATCCATTGATTATTTTATTAATTAAATTGAAAAAAAATATAGTTTCTTTTACGCGCTTTTTTAAACTATCACTGTTTTTAAAATCGCGTATATCGAGGGACGGGTGTATAATGGAATGACACATCCATTGCACGTTTTCATAAATATGTGAGTGACATATCGCGATGCAATTAATTTTGCAACATTCAGCAAATATCACGTTTCATCAAAAACTCACGTACACTGTAGCCGGCTTCAAATTGAAAAATATATATTTCATTATGTCATCGTATGGAATATATTTTTATTGGATATGACGAATCCAATACTGAAATGTCAGATATGAAATATTTCATACCCTGTTTGGTTTAATTATTTATATGAAAGCTCGTTTCTATCCAGGATAGAAATCGGTTTTATATATTTTAAATCTTGACGATAACTAAAAGGTTTCTATGTGATAAATGGCAATAGAAAGTGCTTATGTGATGAATGACAATAAAATGGCCGGTAGCAATGCGGGGGGGGGGGGTTTCGCCGCTAAGCGCCATGTCGCGCTGCGATTCGGCGCAGTTATACTGGCTCACTGCTTTAATATTCGGCAAATATTTTAACCATTTGCTGCCACTGGATATAAATATCATGAGCTCATTTCAATGCAATATCTGCCAATCTGAGTCCCGACGCATCTTCAGTGACATTTCAGAATTTCAGAGACGTTTTGTACCATCCAATATGGAGTACCATTGTTTTCAATCTTAACATAGTTGTAAAGTGTATCGTTAATATTAGGGGTACCCATGAGTAATGTCGTTTTCTCGATGCGCCATCTTTAAAATAGTATCCTTCAGTCTGTTAGAGGACGTGTTATAAGTTTCTTTTGTGTAGCGGCTACCTGCTCGTGACCTTTAGACAAAAAAACGGTTTCTTTATCCCTCTGACGACAATGGGAGAGACGTGTCCGTCGGAACAACATCTGCGGAGCTGTATACTTTTTCAATATCATTTGAAAAAGAAAGCGACAGAGGCTACGAAGGATATTTGAGAGATTCACGGTGACATATTGGATGTCAGGAAATGCCAACGATGGTTAAAAAAAAAAATCTGGTGATTTGTGTTTGGAAAACGAGCCTCGAAGTGAACGACCCGTCCAGGCGGATGAAGCAGCCGAGAATTCTGCAATCAAAGACGACCCAATGCTGACCATTGAAAAATTATCAGAAAAGGTCGGTACATCCTGGTCAAGTACTCAGAGGATCCTAAAGAAGTTGGAAAAGATTCAAAAAGAAGGTGTTTGGGTCCCACACGCATTCACGCGCGACCTCATGTTGCGAAATTGACGTTTGAAAAATTTCAGGATCTTGGATGGGTCACCCTGTTGCATCCTCCATACTCGCCGGATCTTGTCCAATCTGATTTTTACTTATTTCGTTATATGGAACATTTCCTGAGACATCAAAAATAATTCAATTCCTTAGAAGTCCTTTACTATACAGTCCTTTCAGAATATTTTCAGTCAAAACTCGCAGAGTTTTACAAGAAGGGCATGGATGATTTGAAAGAAAGGTGGCAGAAGGTTATAGATAATATGGGGAATTATTTTGCATAATAAAAGTTTAATAAAGTATAAGAAAAATTGTTTTGAATTTCATTGAAAAAAAACGACATTACTTATGGGTAGTAGTATAAGTCGTAAACTCGGCCCTGATGAACTTCAACATCTAAATAATCAATAAAATCGTTAAGACAGATGTTAGGGTTTTATTCAAAAGAATGTCTCGCCGCAGACTAAGCTCTCGCTTGTTTCACTCGCATTCGGCACATTGTATCAGATGCGAGATAAAAACATCACGCGAATAGAAACAGCAGCAAATAGGGACAATGTATTATTTATTCATTAATTTTTTTTTAGACAAATGAAAATAGTTCGTGACATTTAGGATCAAGAGTTAATCGAGAAAAAGGGAATACTTGTTTTCCCTAATACACCCCATCGGCAAGGAGAGAGTTTACCTTAGTTTTTCAGGACTACAGTCACGTTCTGTGGTCCTATCCTCACCCGGAAGTCGTGTGTCACAACCTACTCTATGCTTTATGATGCGGAATTTCCCCCACGGGTCTACCGGTGGAGGGTCTCTCTCGTTTTCTCATACCCTTCTCAATTTTCTTGAACAATTTTAGTTTAATTTTTAAAGTCGAGTTGCAAGAAAAATAAAACTGCTTTGTTGCACTGATATAACCAGCCGCAAGCTGGTACAGTGGATCCTCTCTCAACGAACACCTCGCATAACGAGTAACTCGCATAACGAGCAAAAACAATTGAAAAAATTGCTCCCTTAACGAGCGACATTTCGCATAACGAGAGACGCAGAAAGGGGAAGTCACAAACGTATGACGCACTTGTGTGTGTTGGATCGTATTTCACAGCAAGAAGTTATGAAGGAGAGTTTGGAGGAAGAAGAAGTAGCAGAGAAACAATCTTCTGACGCAATAAGAGAAATGCTGAAAGCATGGGAAACTGTTTCATCGTACATTGAGAAGCATCATCCTAATAAGGAGGTGGCTATGCGTGCTACAAGCATATTCAATGATAACGCTGTGTCACATTTTCACCAAATTTTAAAGAGTCGGCTAAAGCAAATGTCTCTAGACAGCTTTCTAGTAAAAAAGAATGAATTATTTGTCATAAATTAATAAATAATAAACTAGTTTCGATTTTTGAAAATGTTTTTATCCAGGTTGTTACGATCTTTAACAATTTATAAGCAGGTAATTTTATTTGAATAAACTGTCAAGGCGGGCGCGCGACAGTAGTACCAAAAAGGTATCCCACCGCTGCCACCAAATGTTAAGAGGGCGCGCGACAGTAGTCCAATAAATGGAACCCGTCGCTGCCTCCAATGTTAAGGCACCCGAGTTCGCGTATCACAAGGTACACGACCGCTGTTGCCAAACGTTCGATCGTCCGCAGTTGACGATCGCGCTTCAGTTGATCGAGACAAAGTGAAACACGCTTCTATCTTTGTAGATGATGCTTCATTAAAGAATTTGCAGGTGTCGTCAGTCTGATGATAGGTGCGATGAAAGGATTCCAGAGACTTACCTCCGATACGAGACGATGATAAAGATCCTGCAGAGACGTATCTCTGGTACGAGACGACATGAAGATCCCAGAGATGTATCTCCGGTACGAGATGATATCACGTAGATGCGACTGCCATGACGGACATGATGGATGTCTCAAAGATTAAAGATTCCTTTGGACGTTGAAGCAGAGGTTCCCAAAGATTCCTTTGGTACTGGAGAGTCATCCCGATATGAGAGTAAGACTTGATCTGATTTGAATCTATAACAAAACGTTAAAAAAAATATTTCGCATGGAACGCATTATGAGAAAATTAGTTTCGCATAACGACTGTTTCACACAACGAGCAAGATTCTGGAACGATTTATGCTCGTTATGAGAGGTTCCACTGTATTTGTGATGTGGCAAGGGATGGAACTGTGTCGGACTGTGTGCCTGTGTGCAGAACTTAGCGCTCCTGTACATCTGTCGTGCTTAAAGAGACGAACTACGGGCAATCATTGTTATTGTTATATATTATTTAATGTCATGTAATTCATTGTAATAAATTATTATTTAATATTTTGAAATTTTTCCCGCTTGGCGCCCAAAAATTTCCGGCGCCTGTGTGCACCGCACAATCTGGCCATATGAACGGCGCGCCCCTGGATATAATTATTTCTTACTCACTTTATTCACCCGATCTTACTCCATCGGATCTTATCATACTGGTAGATGCACCATCAATTATCTAGAAAAAAATCGTTAATATCGATAAAGTAAAATCAGGCCTCGTAAACTATTTTTCGTTTAAATCTAGTGATTTTTATCAATTTGTATAAAAAATGTTTTAAATATAGAAGGAGGTTGCGTCGATAGCAGGAAACTAAATTATAAATAATAAAATATTCAATATGTTTATTTTTTATTTATTAAGTAACAAAGTATAAAAAGGCAAAGGTCCATTGATAAACAAAAATCGATACATAGCAGTCTTTATTCTGGGATTTATGATAATATTTGTCTATTGCGAATGTCATCATTAGACTATCGTACTGCTATATAATTTCTCAATACTGACGGCAATACCCATAAAAGCATAAATCATTACAGCACATAAAATAATAATATACATTAAATAGTAGTCATCAACATTGTCTATTTTAGAACACGTCATACTATCATCGATTGAAGTGCAGTTCGTAGGATCAACCGTCTCTTCAATAGTAGTCGATGTAGCCGGTGTAGTCGATGTAGCCGATGTGGTCGATGTGCCGATGTGGTCGATGTGGTCGATGTAGTCGACGATGTCCCCTGGGTTGGCAATGCAGAGCAAAACGCCAACTGCACAGCTAGCAGCGTCAGGAGTGTCACAGCGATTTTTCCCATCTTCTTTGGATTTTGGGCCTCTTCAACTCACAATCTGCCAGAGGTTCTTCTTGTTCGAATGTTGAACGACGAATAAATTCGAACACGTAATGCTCTCATATAAAAAAATCACGTACGGATATGTAAACGTGCAACATTATTTTTCTCTGCATCATCAAAATATCAACACCCGACAACTACTTGTTAACAATGTGCTCTGTCAACATTTTTTCAAAGATCTGATTGCCCGTCGACGACCACGTCAAATTATTTAAATACCAATATAAATAATAGGAAGGAATAGGGAAACGATGAATGAACCGATAATATGAAGCAGGGGTGAGCAACCCGCGACACGCCATACTTCCTCGTGCGGCCTTTAAAGATTTTATATTTTGACTGAAAGCGATCACAGATCGAGATTAAATGATGTATGCACATATATACCAATTAATGGCAAAGAAACAATGCCAAATATATCAATAGCCTAGCCGTGTCGATGGGGTCTATTTGGGACTCCTAGTTTTTGATTTATCTCGAATAATTCTTTTAATATGGACTTTATTGTCCGGAATTGCGAAAAAAATAAAAACAACAATATTCGTTTCTGTAGCCACGGGCACCATGTTTTTTTTCGTTAGCTTCCGTAACGATGTGCAAAGTGCGAGTAAAACGTATAATAGTGACAAGTGTCACGAGAATTTGGTGGTCGGTCTATCGGTGGCGTGTCATCAGTCTGCGGCGTGACTTCATCGGGTGCGTGTCATATACGCGTCATATTGATTAGTTAAAAAATCCAAAATATCGACCAAACTATGAAACGTATCATGAATAACCATTTTTATTCTTAGAATAATGCATTTTTAAAAAATAAGTCTAGATGACACTTGACTTGAAATTATTGGGGTCTCTGGGGTCATCCAGTAGTGGCTCATTTTGCTTCGTCAAAACCCAACATTCAGACCCGTATGTATGTTAAGACGGGCTCGTTGAGGGTCTTGTAGAGCTTGACTTTAGTCTTTGAGAAGAATCTTGACCGTAGTTGCTTTTGAAGTCCAAAGTACCACCGGTTTTACAATTCCTAGACGGCCTCAAAGCTGTATTCTTCGACTCTCAGGATTTCTATGATTTTTCCTTGGCATATATTTTGTCTTAGTCTCGTTGATCCCCAGTCCCATGCCAAATGCCGCTCTTCTTATTTTCTGGTCAAGAATGTCAAGAAGCTGCACCGATTTATTACAAATAATCATTGTCCTTCATTATCTGCAATTCCGAGAAAAAATAAAAACTACAATATTCGCGTCTGTTTCCACGTGAGCAATGTTTTTTCTCGCTCGCATCCAATATGATCCGAAGGCTCAGTCTTCGACAAGACATCGCCGAGTGCTCGTGTCATTTATGCGTCATATTGATTAGTTAAATCCAAAATATCGACTAAATTATGAATTCTTATTGGCACAAACACAATACAACAAATTAATCAGTCTATTATTTTAACCATTTTATTGATGTACAAAAAAATCGGGTTTAAATAGATACATATTTAATATTAACATAAAAATGTTAACCTGTCACAAAAAAAAATTTTAATATGCGGTGACTTTAACGTTTCATCAGGCAATAACACCACTAATGATGCAATAAGCATATTATGTTCATTATTTAATTTAGTACAATATAATAATATACTTAATTCAAGTAATAAATGTTTAGATCTAGTTTTTTCCAATCTTAATTGTGGTGTAAAAAGATCTGACAATGTCTTGGTACCCGAAGATAATTATCATCCTACGCTCGATATATCATTATCTAAAGAAATATTATATAGCATCATGGAAAATGTAAATAATAATGATAGTGAATCAATGAATGATGTCAGATCTTGGTGTTTTCCTAATGATAAATTAAATTTAGTCACTAATTCTTTACAAAGCACTGACTGGCAGGGAGTGTTTGAGTGCAACGATGTGAACCTCGCAACTCAGGCGTTCTATGACATTGTTTATAGAGTGTTTGATTCGTGTCTTCCGCTCAAACGTAAAAAGTTTTTCCCTAAATGGTTCTCTAAGGAGGCAATTACAGTAAACCCCCCTATAACGTCTTCTCATATAACGTTCCCCCCTATAACGTTTGCGGCGGATTTTTCATATAACGTCTAACCCCCCTATAACGTTCGCGCAATGACATAATGTAGCTTCGGATCGCTTGACATCGACACGCATCCGGCGAAACTAAATAAAACTTTTTGGTGATTCATCGGCACGAGGCTATCGGTACGAGACTATCAGAGCATTCCAAGGATATTCACACATACAGTAAGAAAATATTTTCTACTTTTATATCCATGGAACGAATTATAATCGGCGCAAATCGATGTCACGTCTTTTAACTATTTGATTATGTAATATACGTGCATACCTCTTTAATCTTATTAATGATAAGGATCTAATTTCTCAATAAGGTCTCTACAATAATTATGTCCATATGCACTGATTTCTTTTAATTAATTCTATACTTAGTGGTTGGAATAAAACATATTCCCATATTATTATTTTTATTACATTTATTCATCATTTGCTAGCATTTTATAAATTTAACTAATAAAAAATATCAGTGCTGGATTCGTTCTTACCCGGCAAGTTGCGGTAAGATGACGTCAACCAAAATACGAGAGGATAATGAGGAGAAGTCATTTGCGCTGGTAAACATGTAAAAATGTAAAAAAATGGGAATGTGTTGATTTACTGATTTCCTTTAAATCAAAAAATAAAATTGAAAAACCTTAACCCCTATAACGCTCCCATTACGTGGAACTCATCCTGATTGCTATTATAGGAGGGTTTACTGTAATTTCAGTAGCAAGGAAGCACTTCGTCCACAGAGCGTGGAAACGGTCCGCCAACCCAGAGTACCGTGAGGCATTCGTGCCTCCGGAGAGAGTATAAGGCGACGGTTCACCGGGACCATCGCAACTACGTGTTGTTATGTGAGCAGCGTTTGATGGAATCTCCAATTTTTTTTTGGAATTACATTAGACAAAGCGAACGGACAACTCCGTATCAAAGCACATGGTATTTGATGGTGTTACTTTACATAACTCCCAACAAATTGTCAATTCCTTTGCTAGCTACTTTCAGTCAGTATTCGACAACCCCGGGACTCATACTGACCTCGATATTAGTTTGTCATTATATTATTCGAATGCACAACAGCTAATCATCGACACCGTAGACAAAGCCTAAAACGACGTGCTTCTGCTTGAAAATTAATTTCAAAACGATCATTGGACCTGATCGTATACCTTCTTTTCTGTTCTAAAAGCATGTCAAGATGAACTAACTGAGCCTCTTCGTCATATTTTCAACCTATCGTTAAAGTCGTCCCAGTTTCCAGACTTGTAGAAACTATCCAAAGTCACTCCCATATTCAAAAAAGGAGATAAGTCGAATGTCGCCAATTACAGACCAGTGGCTGTTCTATCCGGACCTGCCAAGTTGTTTGAGATGATTCTGCATAAATACATATTTAACCATATTGAATGTAGAATTATCGACGAGCAACATGGATTCCGGTCTGGACGCTCAACAGTTACGGGCCTTCTTGGTTTTTCAAACTTTGTGTCTAAGTCATTGGATAAGGGGGTCCAAGTTGATTGCTATCTTATAACGACTTTGAAAAAAGCGTTTGATAAAGCCGATCACGCCAGATCATTCTGAAACTAGATGTGCCTTTGTGTTATCGGATAATCTCGTACGTTTCTTCTCGAGTTACCTTTCAGAGAGGAAACAATATGTGACATACGACTCCCAAGCGTTGTATGCTTACAATACACCTTCCGGTATTCTGCAGGGATCAAATTTAGGACCTTTATTATTTATTTTATTTATAAATTATTCATAGTGTCCTTCAATGTAAATTTACACTTTTCGCAGACGACTTAAAAATATTTCGATCTATTACTTCAGTGGAAGATGCCCTCTAACAGTAGCTGACATTGATTCTTTGTAATGATTGGTCAATACTTAAATCGTCTTCCATTACATTGGAAAGGTCAAACAACTTACATTTTCTAGATCAAAAGCATTCATCATATTTAATTACAGTCTTGGGAGCGTAACTCTTTCTAAGCAATCGTCTGTTAAAGATCTGGGTATTTTGTTTGATGCCAAGTTAAATTTATTTTACATGTATCTGACATGTGTATGAGATCATCAAGAATATTGGGCTTTGCCTTGAGAAATTCTCATTACATACATAGCACCTTATGACGCCTCAAATTTCTTCAGAATAGAGGGAACAGATATCTCTACATGAAGGAGTTTGGATTCTACCCCAATTTATACCCCAGCACATTGGTACAGGGCTGCCTGGGGTATGTAACCCTCGATTTACTTAGCAAAGCACACAAGTTGTTGGTTGGCGCAGTTCATGGCGAAGTTAAAATTTAGTTCATGTATCGGACGTGTGTATGAGATCGTCAAGAATGTTGGGCTTTGTCTTGAGAAATTCTCATCACATACATAGCACCTTAGTCATACGAGTGCTATACGATACATTGGTTCGGAGCTTGCTCGAATCAAGCTCCATTATATGGGCGCCTTATGACGCCTCGAATTCCCGCAGAGTAGAGAAGATACAGAAGAAATTTCTAAGGTATCTCTACATGAGGGAGTTTGGATTCTACCCAAGTTTATACCCCAGCGCATGGGTGCAGGGCTGCCTGGGGTATATAACCCTCGAGAAAAGAAGATCGATTTACTTGGCAAAGCACTTCTTAAATGTATTATTATGTGTTATGCGTGATTGGCGACCTGGGTCATTCTGTAATGCCAATCACGCATTGTCTTTATAAATAAATAAATAAAAAATAAATAAATAATATTAGAGGATTCTATTGGCCATTTTTTTAATCCAGCATTTATCGTTTTCTCGTAAAAACATGACAAGTTACGTCACACGTGTCATATCACGTGTGACATGACTTATGTTATGTTATGTTTCATATTAATAATTTTTAAAAAATATTTGCTTTTAAAAAAATGTTTATTATCACTGAAAAATGCAGTACGTTTGCGATGTATTCATGTTTCGCTCATTTAGTAAATACGATATATGATATTTCATATTATATTAAAGTGAATCACATGGAAAAACATTATTTGTTAAATAATAGATTTAAATTTTTATTATTTTTGCATAAACATTAATCTAAAATATTTATTTATTTATTCGCCATTCACCTATTAAAAGATTCGATTATGATTCTGGAAACGAGTCTCTCACACTAATATTCCCCCCAGTGTCAAACCACGACACTGATTAATTTTTAAAATTATGGTAGTTGGATTTAAATTTATACTATTTGTTTTGTAATTATTTTACAACGAAGAATGGATGTCATTAAATTAATAATAGGTCTTTTCCACTTACATACCCCCTGGCCAGTGTTATAGAGAATTTCCTGAATTCATAGTTTTCGTCGAACACATATGTAAGCTTTTTATATTTGTCTAAACAAGTCTAAAGAATAAATATTATAAATAATTTATTGTCTGCAATTGCGATAAAATTACCAAAAACAACAATATTGCCTTTGGTACGATATGCCGAGTGCGAGTGAAACGTACTAGTGACACGTGCCGCGAGCACTCGTCGCGGTATCAGTCTGCGGCGGGACATCACCGACTGTGCGTGCCATTTACGCGTCATATTAATTAGTTAAAAAATCCAAAATATCGACCAAATTATGAAGCGTATCAATAACCATTTTTATTCTTAGAATAATCCATTTTTAAAAAGACAAGTCAAGATATTGATGGAAATTTCATCAATATCTTGACATGAAATGCTTGGGGTCTATTTTCCTTTATAAATAGAACCCATTCGGACGACGCGGTTGCTTTTGAGCCACTATGAGGATCGGTTAAATGAATAAAATCATTTAAATAATTTAACAATCGAACGAACTGCACAGTATTTATTCCAAATAGCCAAAAGCTAACAAACGAAAATAAAAGATCTTTTGCAAAAAATAGAGCAACCCTCCTATAACACGTTATCTAACAACATGGTTCCGCTGTAACACATACAAAAATAGAATCATTATTTTGTAAATATATTGATCAAGATTTTCTCAATATTTTTACTAGAAATGCTTGGAATTTATAATTTTTAATGGAAAATAGACCCCTTTCGGACGACGCGGTTTCGAGCCGCCGTGACGGATCGGTTATATAATCGTTTGCCACATGCATATATCTTTCGCCGTTTTAAAATAGTATAAAAATAATGAGTGATTTATTTTGTTAATAACGAGATACTTTGAGATCATCATTCAGTGTAAAAGTGTGGCCCGTCGTAAAAAAAGGTTGCTCACACCTGTTCTATAGGATTACGATTCATGTAGATGCAACATCATTTATCTAGAAAAAAAAATGGTTAATATAGTTAGAGTAATATCAGGCCACACTGACTATTTTTCGTCTAACTCTAATGTTATATCAATTAGTATAAAAAATGTATTAAAGATGAAAGAAGGTTGCGTCTATAGAAGGAAACTATATTTTAAAGAATAAAATATTCAATATGTTAATTTTTTATTTATTAAAATAAAAAAATACAAAGGCAATGATCCATTGAAAAACCAAACTTGATACATAACAGTCATTATTTTGGGAATAAATGGCGAAAGTCATCATTATACTATAGCACCTTTTTATAAATATTAATATGGGAATAATAGCGGTATACCGAATATTAAAACGTAAATCATTTTGGCAGAAAAGCCAATAAAACAAATGATAGATTGTTGTCATTATCGATTTCAGAACACGTCACACTGCCATCGAGTTCCTAGGATCAATCGCTTCTTCAAAAGCAGGCGATGTCCTATAGATTGGAAATGCTGAGCAAAACGCCAACTGCACAGCCAGCAGCGTCAGGAGCGTAATGGCGATTTTCCCCATCTTCCTTGGATTTTGGGTCTCTTCAATTCACAATCTGCCAGAGATTCCTCTTATTTTGATGTTTGATTGACGATTGAAATTGTACTCGCAATGCTCTCATTTTTATATGTAAAACATCACGTTCGGTAAAAAAAACGTGCAATATTTTATATATTAATATAGAATATTGCACGTTTAATACGCGTTCGCATCAGCAAAATATCGATGATGTTTGCGACAACTATTTGTTGACGATCAGCATTTTAAATGACCTGATTACACCTCGACGAACACTTCAAATTATTCAAATAATAATATACTAATACTAAAACGATAAATCGGAATTCCACTGTAATTAAATTTGTAAAAAAAATCCCTAGAAAAACTCAGTGTTGCCAACGTGAGAAAAACTCAGTGTTGCCAACGTGAGAAAAAATCTAGTGTTGCTAACTTGAAAAGAAATCAAATGATGCCCAGAATAAATCCAGTGCTGCCTACTGCAGGGAAACTCCAGTGTTGCTCACTTTAGGAGAACCAATGTTGCCGACTTTAGGAGATATATAGTGTTGCCACTTGCCAACAAAATAAATCATGTGGTTTTCCAAGTACAGTACCAATTTTAAAGTTCTCAAACCTAGCCAAACATGAAATGTAAAAAATATTGTGGTTTATTGGACCGTTTAATGGCGGAAATGAAAAATAACTAATACAATCTCAATCTAATGTTTTTAAGTAAAAAACGGAAAATGATGAATATGAAAACGATGGATCGGAATTCCATTGTAATTAACTCTTTCCACTCTGTCTTCTTTTAGTTGAATCTATGAGTTACTCTCGTTATATTTTTTGTACAAAATTATTACAAGAGATATCCATTAAAGAAATAAATAAATAAATAAGAAGTTAGGGTTTGATCAGATATCCGATTAAAAAAATACATAGTTCAAGCTTATTTTGATATATAAGGTAAACCGGAAAGTAATAACATTTTTTTACCATGAATGTTTTAATAAGCCCTGCAAATATTATTCTAAAAGATAATTTCTATTACTCTCTATAATCTTTCTCTATAGTTCGCGTAATTCTTCAATACCTCTCTAGTGAAATTATTAGGGTTTTTATCAAAATATTAATACACGTCTTCTACTAAAGTATCGATTTTTTTCTAAGTTATCATCTCTAGTAACAATCCTTTTAAGAAACGCATCTTTCTCTCTCTTATCCTTTGTTTAAGCGCAAAGTATGTGCGGTACCCAAATTCACTGTCTAATGTTTCTTATTATCAATAATATTAAAATTATATAACTGTTTAGTAATCAAATGCCAAACTATTCTCTTTATTCAGTCAGATTATTATACTAACATGATCTTTTGCAAAATTAATTGTGAAATTTTAAACAACTATTAGAACCTTTTAAGTATTTCTTACAGAAAAGAAAAAAAATTAAAGGCTAACTTTGTTATATTATTTATTAGTTAATACCTAAAATATATTTTTTTAGAAAAAAATAGGGGCTCTCCTGAATGCCTCCGGTGTCTTTCATTGTTTTACCTTAAGGTAGTTACGTTGCAAGATATTTAAGTCATGATTTAGTTGTAGGATTAGGTCTCTTATCTCAATTATATCTTTTGATAGAACCATCTTCTCTACTTAGTACAATAAAGTATAATTAGAACAACATTTTTAATCATTTATTAAGTCAAGTCAAATGTAATATCCAGCCATCATTATTTCCGAGAGACAAGTTTTGATCTTGGGATGAAATGGGGAACAAAAAAGGACTCTTCACTACTATGGACGCTAGAAGAAACGATAGCCTTGACAAGGTCGTCACGCTTGGAAATGTACAAGGACGCAAGAGAAGGGACAAAGGGTGCCAACCCGCTGGAGCGACCAAGTGAAGACCGTCATGGGTTCCACCGTAGTAGCTGCGATGTGAGATGTAAAATACAGAGAATCATGGAGAGCTATAATCAAGAAGATTCGGAACAAGAATGGTCACGATCCTTACACATGAGGGTGCCGACTCAAGAAGAATTGCTACCTCCTACTTTTAAAATCTCTCTCAAGTTAGCATCACTAGATTTCTTTAGAAGTTGGCAACACTAGATTTCTCCTCAAGTTGACATGACTTGATGGCCATTGATTTTTTCGCTCTCGGTTGGAGTACAGTACCCATTTTTCATCTCCAGTTATTTTACATTTCTAAAAGATTCGAGCGAGTCGAGTGTTGTCGCGTGTCCACGCGAGCTATAACTCGCCAGGCCGCTATCCAGGCCAATTCGGTGACGTATGTGCTACAGGAGGTACCGGATCAGACCGTGAATTAAATATGAATAGGCTCTAGCCTCGTCTGATTATTATAGTTACAATCCGTGAGTTGACAGCTCGACCTGACCCGTATTCGAAGAGCCAAGATAACCCGGAGGACGACCGTTACAGTCCTGACATCAGGATTGAAACGGATGGGTCTCTCCTGGTGATCGCGTAGTGTCCTCCAGGTGGCAAAGACCCGCCTCGGGGTTAGAAGGCCACAAAAATGATTACATGCGTTTATTCGATCGCCTAGATTCTCTTGAAGTAGCACATGCGGTATCGATTACCTCTTGCTTTCATATTTTGTGGATTTTTAGGATGCTGGGTATTCGAGACACTTGCGAACATTCAAATAATTTCCCAGTACACTACAAATGTTTTTGTTAGCTATTGTTGCAGTAGTTAGTAGCAGTAGTAATGTAAAGGTATGGAAGTACGTGGAGAAGGATTCGTGACTCGGACCATGGCGAGCCTTTACTCTCGCCGGTGGATGAAATGTAAACACAGTCATAACGTTGAACATACATATCGACACATTTATTAAACAATAATATCAGATGGACAGACAGCCTCTCAGTTAATAAAGATGACCCGTGACCCGTGCGAATTCTGGTACGCTCTAGTTCGCGACCTCTGGTAGTGACGGCACTCGTGGCGGTCCAGCGTCCAGGATATCGGCAGAGAGGTACTCTTCTCGATGATCCTTGACGAGGGGCCGGCTAGGGGGTTCTAGGCTAGCATGCCAGGCTGCGGCCTAAAGTAGGGGATGCTGAGTCTGCGAACAACCTCGTCTGCTGTTGGTTGGCTGGTCTTTTGCGATGATGATGATGATGATACGTTCGGTATCGATTATGGGTGCCATGGAAAGGACGAAAGGAGTGTCTCCAGAGTCGTCATGGCAGAGTAACGCAGAGGCGTGTTCACGCTGAAACTGCGGGCGGAGGAATGCGCGGGGGAAGCGTGGTGCATTTCCGGGGACGCTGTGTGGTGTTGCCAGGGCGCAACATGGCGTTAATTGAATTGATAAATGGAATAACCACCACAGTAAGGACAGTATCCAGTGCCTGTGTGCAGAACTTCAATTAGCGCTTCCTATACGTCTGGTGTGCTTAAAAATACGAATTACGTACAATCACTTATATTGTTATAACCTCGAAAGAAAGCTTGAAAATAGCTTTGGTTGGTGTATGACATGTATAATAATTCGTCGATAAGCTAATCCGTTGATAACGTTGGCGACATCATATCTGCTTTTATGGTAACATTGACCCGAATATGCTTCTAGATGATTTCGGCCTCTCAAAGATTTTGCTATACTACGCATATGTATTTAGGAGAGTGACCTAACCAACTCATGTCATGAATCAACACAAAGGAAAGCATTGATTTCCTACAGATGCCTCTAGAGTTTATATAAAGATGCCCCAAAGTTTAAGAGTCAGTTTAAGACGGCCAACCATTAACGAGTGTTTCACACAACGAGCAAGATTCTGGAACGAATTATGCTCGTTATGAGAGGTTCCACTGTATGTGTGATGTGAAGGGATGGCAAGGAATGGAACTGTGTCGGACTGTGCGCCTGTGTGCAGAACTTAGCGCTCCTGTACATCTGATGTGCTTGAAGAGACGAACTACGGGCAATCATTTTTATTGTTATATATTATTTAATGTCATGTAATTCATTGTTATAAATTATTATTTAATATTTTGAATGTTTTCCTTCTTGGCGCCCAAAATTTTCCGGCGCCTGTGTGCGCTGCACAATCTGGCCATATGAACGGCGCGCCCCTGGATATAGTTATTCGTTACTCACTTTATTCACCCGATCTTACTCCATCGGATGTTATCATTCTGGTAGATGCAACAACATTATCTAGAAAAAAATCGTTAATATCGATAGAGTAAAATCAGGCCTCACAGAGTATTTTTCGTCTAAATCTAGTGATTTATATCAATTTGTATAAAAAAATGTATAAAAGATGGAAGGAGGTTGTGTCGATAGAAGGAAATTAAATTATAAAGAATAAAATATTCAATATGTTTATTTTTTATTTATTAAAATAAAAAAAGTACAAAAAGGCCATTAAAAAACAAATCTCGATGCATAGCAGTCATTATTTTGGGATCGACGATAATATTTGTCCATTGCGAATGTCATGTGTCCTTTTTTAAATATCATTTCGGAATATTAGCGGTATCACCCGAATATAAAAACGTAAATCATAATAGCAGAAAAGCCAATAAAACCAATACCAGGGATTGTGTTCATCGTCGGATTTATAAAACTTCACACCCTCGTCGATCCTATTAGTGGTCGTATGATTAATCGTCTCTTCAAGAGTGCTCGATGTAGGTGACGATGTCTGGCTTAGTAATTCCGTGCAAATCGCGAACTGCACAGCCAGCAGCGCCAGGATTGTCACGGCGGTTTTCCCCATCTTCTTTGGATGTTGGGCCTCTTCAATTCACAATCTGCCAGAGGTTCTTCTTATTCTAATGCTGATCGACGAATAAAATCGTACACGCAAAGTTTTCATTTTTATATGTGAAACATCACGTTCAGAAATGTGTGCGTGCAATATTATCAATATCTGCATCAGCGAAATATCGATGATGTTTGCGACAACTATTTGTTGACGATATATTCTGTCAGCATCTTTAAATGACCTGATTACACTTCGACGAACACTTTAAATTATTCAAATAATAATATATAATACTAATACTAAAACGATGGATCGGGATTCCACTGTAAATGTCAGGTGTCAATACCAGCCCTTAACCTAACAAAAAAAATCACTAGAAAAACTCAGTGTTGCCAGCGTGAGAATAAATCGAATGATGCTCACTTCAGAATAAATGCAGTGTTGCCTACTTCAGGAGAACTCCAGTGTTGCAAACCTATAAAAAAATAATGTTACCAACTTGAAAATAAATCCAGTGCTGCATACCAGAAGAAATCCAGCGTTGCCAACTTCAGGGTAAAACCAGTGTTGTCCACTTTAGGAGAACCAATGTTACCGACTTTAGAAGATATATAGTGTTGCCATCTGTTAGCGCTAAAATCAATGGATATGTCAGGTGTCAATACCAGCCCTTAACCTAACAAAAAAAATCACTAGAAAAACTCAGTGTTGCCAGCGTGAGAATAAATCGAATGATGCTCACTTCAGAATAAATGCAGTGTTGCCTACTTCAGGAGAACTCCAGTGTTGCAAACCTATAAAAAAATAATGTTACCAACTTGAAAATAAATCCAGTGCTGCATACCAGAAGAAATCCAGCGTTGCCAACTTCAGGGTAAAACCAGTGTTGTCCACTTTAGGAGAACCAATGTTGCCAACTTTAGAAGATATATAGTGTTGCCATCTGTTAGCGCAAAAATCAATGAATATCAGTCAGGTGTCAATACCAGCCCTTAACCTAACAAAAAAAATCACTAGAAAAACTCAGTGTTGTCAGCGTGAGAATAAATCAAATGATGCCCACTTCAGAATAAATGCAGTGTTGCCTACTTCAGGAGAACTCCAGTGTTGCAAGCCTATAAAAAAACAATGTTGACAACTTGAAAAGAAATCCAGTGCTGCATTCCAGAAGAAAACCAGTGTTGCCCACTTTAGGAGAACCAATGTTGCCAACTTTAGAAGATATATAGTGTTGCCATCTGTTAGCGCAAAAATCAATAGATATCAGTCAGGTTTCAATACCAGCACTTAACCTAACCTAACCTTAAACCTAGCCAAACGCGAAATGTAAAAACATATCGTGGATTACTGGACCGTTTAATGGCGGAAACGAAAAAGAACGAACCTCACTCGTGCATCATAGGCAAGGTTTGTTTTTAGCATGACAATGCTCGTATGCATACGGTAAAAATTACACGAGAAAAATTATGCGACCTAGTATGTAGAACAATTTATTACCCTCCATATTCTCTAGATATCACTCTATCTGACTATCGTCTTTCAAATCGATGCAATGTTATTTAAATGGATTTATTTAATGGAAGACAATAATATGTTGTCAGATAGGTGGGAACTGTCGTGAATAATACGACTGATGATTTCTTTTTATTCGATTGCATCCTTGTTTTCTCTTCTTTCCTTTCTGGTCTCAACAACTCCTCAATGTTGTCTTTATTGACGTTGTAAATTTAGCATTGACCCTGGTTTTTCTGATATATACTGTTTTATATATTTGAGGGTGCTGCAGGTAATATAAATAAGAAGGTGTGGTAAAAATACTAAATAACATAAGACCCCCTCCCCGTACTCCGCAACCGTCCCGCATCCATCTATTGCACGACGCCGGCAACGCCCTTGCACCATATAAATTATATTTTTGTACACGAATACAAAAAATAGAATGTACCCTGCTATAGTGTACACTTCTATAGCTTTTCCGGCGGTTTTTTTTGTATAGCGGTCCCTTCTATAGCGTTCATTTTACATTTAGTACGTGCACTCAGAAAATATTTGTCAGTAGCACCGTCTAAAAACGTTCCAGGGATATTCATCACAATACAGTAAGAAAATATTTTTTCCACTTGTATAGTCGTGGAACAAATTATGATCAAGTAAATCTATGCATAAGATTTTTTAAGGCATTATGTATGTATGTGTTAAGGGTTTTTTTTTATCTTTCCAAACCATGAAAGAAAATGATCAAATTATTTGGTTTTTTTTCTTAGCCATGTATTTTGCAATGTGGAGAAAAAGTTAATATTAATCATATAAGCGAAGATAACTTGGAAAATAATTTTCATGAATCCAATGAAAATTTAGGTTTAGAAAGATTAAATAAAGAATTTCAATTGTTTAAAGAGTTAAAAACATTGGTTCAATATGATCGTTCAACAGAGCGATTATCTGAATTAAAGAAACAATTGGAAATATGTCAAGCCCCATATTATAAAATTCAAAAAGAAATGCAGAGAGAAGTTGTTTTCGACAATAAAGAAAATATTTCATTTATAATCAAAGTGATGAAGAAATTGAGCAACTGTTATTAAAAAAGTCTCGATGGAACGTCATATTAGATGACTATGACAATTCTCCAATTTAAAATTTTAAATAAAAATTTTGAGTCATTGAAAATACAAAAATGGTTCAAATGTTTGATTTGCTTCGAATGGCAAAATACAATTAAAAAAAACCTAACCCCAAATTTTGTATGGGTGTCTAACTTTCTATAGCGTTTTTTATCTATATCGTGGTCCCTATCTCAACGCTATAAAAGGGTCGACTGTATATTACATTATGATTAATACAAAAATCTTACGTCTTATTTTTATTGACGATCAAATGAGTATTACTGATTTATTTTGTACTACGATTGAGTTATTCTAAGCTCAGTGTCCAGTATCATAATTTTCAAGTCATCATCATCGCCATAAAGTGGTATAGGTAGCGCAGTAATATCGTTTAATTGATAAAATAATTATTCGGTGTAAAATAATGTGGAAAACTATGGCCATGGTCCGTCCTTTGTTTGAATTTTCATCCAATTTCCCGGCGCCGAAGGCTGGCCGGGACCGAGCGTTCATACTCTGGCCCCGTGCACACAGACGCATCCTCCCGATGTATGCATCGGGGGATGCGCCTGTATTGCAGCGACCTGGTTGTACATGCACCCGGTTATAGTGGATGTATCCAGGGTGGGGTCGGTTGACGTTCTCCCCCTGCACCTGGATTTCAGCCGGGCTCAGTCTCTGGAGAGCGCGGGCTTGTCCGGTTGTTCTTCAGCGGTCGTATTGCGCGTGCGCGAACCGTTGCAAAATGCATAAACATATTAAACACTTGTTCCCTCACGATACTAATGCATTTATCGATATTCGTTATTAATCGCTGACCTTAATTGTGCGAGGGCTGTGTGCCAGTGCGCTTTTGTAACATCAACCCCGAGGCGCATGCGCGCGCGGGGTAAGGTGATTATTAATTTTTAATTAAAATTTAATTATTTCGCATGTCATTGTGTGTTGCGATAACTGATTTTGTGCATAATCAGGTATTGCAATCTTGTTTAACAGAGGTTTGATAAAAAAAAAATATGCGGATTTTTTCAAATTCAGATATTGGGGGGACCGAAAAGTAATCAAATTTTTCTTTGCTGGTGAAAAACATTTATTTATTAATAATATCTTAAATACTAATCTAAAAAAATCGTCCGGAAGAATGCAATTTGCAGTTCGCTGCAAAAACAAATAGGCCTCATACCGAGACAAAAGACGCATGCAGACAGTACGCCGTTGATCGAGCGCTGTCTTCGTTAATTCAAGAGGAACCCAAATTCCTTGCATGTACAATTTTTCTATACGACGAAGATGATTCTGAACTGTAGACCATGGAGAGCCAATCTTCAATGATAATTCCTCAATTATTTAATGAGCTTCCGTATCCAACGTCGCCTTCAGGATATCATCATCTAATTTTTCGGATCGTCCTTTTCGTGCGACATCTTTGATATTCCTATTTTTATTTATAAACTGTTTAAACCATCGATAAGACTTGTTTAGTTTCAGAATATCCGTAAGTATTGGTATTTTTTTCACTGCTTGGTTTGCCTTCATTCCTCGATCGAAAAAAATGGCATACAATGACGAGAGTGTTCTTCTTCTATTGTTGGCCTTGACATCTTTCAATCATTTACAACCAAAGTTTTTAATTTTTATTACTTTTCGGTCCCCCTAATGCAAATCGGTAATATTAATCTTTTAAAATAGTCCTCATCAGATATGCCACACAATATTTTAAAGGTCCTTTTTAGAATTTGCTTTAAGACTTGACTCTTCAGCAAATCGGATCGGACTTGAACTTTAATCAAAGACTTAATGACTCAAGCGACTCTATCTTTATCTTCCCAATATTATCAAAACGTCATTCTTTCATGATTTTTTTCATTCTCTTGAATATGAAAAAGTAGCAGGATTATTTTTAGTCAAAAGTCTTGCGTGCCCTTAATTTACGTTTTCCCGCAATTTACGTATAATTCCAATAACCAGTCCCATTTAATATTAGTACATTAAATTTCCGATTTTACACTTTTTTTTTACTTCTATGAGGAAGAGCTAAACGTGGTCCATCCTATTACAACAAAAAAAATGAATGGAGAGAAAAAAAGGATAAGGATGCTTATGATGCCGGAGCATCAGGCCCCTGAACATTGAGGGCCCTGATGAGGCACCCAAGTTCCTCAGTTGCTTTTTTTGCAAACAAAAGAAATATATTACGCATGAAAAGAGTCATCCAAGCTCAGTGGCAGATGGTGACATTTTGGGGTCAGATGCTAATTATATTCCAGAGGTCCCTAGTACCATATAATTGGGGACGGGAAATTGTTGGTTGTAACATCAACTTAGGACTATTCTAATTCAGTCTCTCATCTCTAATAGTCGATCTGTATTTATTGTTATAAATGCTAGTTTAGGAAAAGTTCTTTAAGCTTCACAACTTGTTATCAGGATTGTTACTCGATTTTTAAATTAGTGTGCAAATTTATAGAAAATGTCTATGAGATTTCCGTTATAGATTCGATTTAATTTAATGTTGAACATTAGTTTTTATTTGTATTTATGGTAAATTTAATATAATGTTTGTGTTGGTGACATTCGTTTTTTAATCCATCTTCAAATATCAATACTGTAGTGATCTAAAGGTGAGTTTCCGAACTCCGAGCACTTGCCGTACGACTGCAGTGATGCCGTGCAATGCCACCACTGCAGTTCGACTTCACAACTACACTACTGTGTAAAAAGGAAGTATTGGAGTTGCGACGTCGACCTGCAGTGGCGAAGTAGTTAAATTCACGACCTGCGTAGTCATGTGACGGATATATAGATCAGTATTGTTGTCTACATTCACGGCATTACTGCAGTCGCACGATGCAGCAAATGCGCGGTGTTCGGTGAACGCACCTCAAGACACATTTAAACTTTTCTTCATTGAAAAATGAAGACTCATCGTAGCCGATCGCAACTCTTGCGGAGACTCGTTTTGGTCAGATGTGCATATGTATGCCTGTGTATATCTATATAGGTG
>JAGXCT010036124.1:0-26387 GCA_022495035.1 Philopotamus ludificatus | reverse complement strand
CGACTCCAAATTACACGGTCCCGATTTTAGTGTTAGTGGGGGTTTAACTGTATATCCATCATTGCTATTTCCAGAGTTTTGTCGGGGTTAATCAATAATTAAACGGATCTTCTTCAAATTTCTTCTTGGCTTCTTTTTGAGTTTGGTATCATTTAAAGTATGGAAATTGACTTCAATGTTTTATCTATTATTTGCCATTTTTTGGTTACGGCTCGCGCTCTTTCGTCATGGAATCGTTTACCATTGTCAAAAAGTCGTTGTTAATCTGTCGATATGAAATCAAAAGTTGTTATTTTATCGATTGACCCTAAGATGATACTTGGCCGTTGACCTATTTCGCATCATTAAAACAGCAAACGCAGCATTCGTTCGTCATCTCGTCTGGTTTATCTATTTGCATCCAATATTTTGATAAACTTTTGCTCGGATCGTCGGGCCAAATCGACAAACATCACTTTTTACGAATTGGCAAATTTTGCAATTTGTTGTGAACTACAAATGGGGTGTGCGCTATTTTTAAGTCGATTTGTGTGAGGCTGTGCCTATGGACCGGATGTAGAGTTATCTAAGGCTATAAAAGAAACTAATTCTATGAGGCGAAAAATGATGAATAAAAAATGAAAAATATATTTCTGAAGAAAATTCCGCTATTTTCGATGTCAGTAATATTTTTTTCTATAGAAAACTTAGTAACCTTAAAATGGTTAAAAGACTGGAGCTCTTCAGTTTTTTTAAAAAAAAGATAGAGATTTTAAAAATTGTATATTGCATCTATGTTAAGTCTAATTTAAATTAATTTAATATTATTATGCATAAGTTTGAATTCTAAATCGATTCTTCTCAACTTATATATCCGTAATATACATAAACTTAAAATTAACTCCTCTAATTGTGCGATAGACTGTGATATAAATGAATTTAGAGCTTTTCGACGAATACATTGTTGGAAAATTGCCAAAGATTAAAAAAAACTCATCATTAAAATGATTGAACAGTTAAAGGAAGATTCTCACCACTGAGGTGCTAGAACGTCCGAAAAAAGATAAAAATCATCGATTAAATTATCAAGAATCTTCAAAGGCAAATTTTACTTAAACTCAGGAGCTCTGGAATAAATATGGCCTTGGAATTTATTATATTGAGGAAGAAATGAGATATGAACTTGGCCTGAAAGAAATTATTAACGAAATGCATGGAAAAGAGCAAGAATATTATGATTTATTGACGTTTAATAAATGTTAATGGCGTTTCTAATGTTATTTGCGGATGATGATTTGCCTAGGAACGTAAATGAGTTACTTCCCACTGATCCATATAATATCCTAGCCTTTTTTGGATTCAGCTTATTTTTTATTATTATTTTCATCTGATTTAATTTAAAAAAAATATTTGGAGGCTCATCTGCTGAGTTCGAGGTCACGTCGTGTGTTTTCAAGGCTGTTTTCAGATATTCATCAAAGACCCTGGTCTTTTCTTTGTGGTTTCTTGCCTTAGCTCTATTAGAATATCTATAGGTGGTTTATAATGTTGAGAATCCAACTTAAATCTCTATTGCGCGATTCTAAAATTGATTATTTTTTTACAAAAATAAAGTTAAACAATAGAACTATGAATCATTCCGGTACACTCTAGTGCAGGAGTGAGCAACCTTTATTTATAACGGGCCAGCTACAAATTTAACATTGTTGTGTCGTGTAAGAAACTTATGATAATACAAACACTGAGTTATGAACTCAAATTATCTCTTTATAAAATAAACCTAGTATAAAAAATAACCGATGCGTCACGGCGGCTCGAAACCAACCGCGTCGTCCGAAGGGGGTCTATTTTCCATTATAAATTATAAAATACAAAAATTATTCTAATTTTTGTGTGTTACAGCGGAACCATATTGTTGGAAACCATGTTATAGGAGGGTTTCCTATATATTAAAATATTAGCTGAGATTGTTGCAATAGCTACTTTAATTCTATGCTCTACTTTTTGCGAAAGATCTGTTATTTTAGTTCGTTAGCTTTTGGCTAATCGGAATAAATACTGTTAAGGCATATTTTACGTTCTTTTCAAACACTAATGTTTATATATATATATATTTTTTTTATTAATAAAATATTTTACTGACTCGAAACCAACCGCGTGGTCCAAAGGGGGTCTATTTATAAAGGAAAATAGACCCCAAGCATTTCAAGTCAAGATATTGATAAAATCTTCATCAATATCTTAAAAAATGGACAATTCTAAGAATAAAAATAGTTATTCATGACACGCTTCATAATTTAGTGGATATTTTGTATTTTTTAACTGATCAATATAACGCGTAAATGACACGCGCACCTGACGATGTCTCGCCGCACACTGAGGACACGCCACGATAAACCGACCGCCATTTCTCGTGGCACGTGTCACTAGTATACGGTTCACTCGCACTTGGCACATCGTTACGGATGCGAGCGAGAATAACATCGGCCCCGTGACTACAGGAACGAAAATTGTTGTTTTTATTTTTTTCGCAATTGCGGACAATAAAGTCAATGATTATTTAGAATATTTATTTTTTAGACGTTTTTTTAAACAAATACAAATAGTTTGTAATGCGTGGGATTCATATTAAAAGAATTATTCGAGAAAAATCAAAAGCTAGGGGTCCCAAATATACCCCATCGGCACGGCTAGGTTAATGACAAATTTGGCATTGCCTCTTTGCCATTAATTGATATATAGACGATACGCTTTCAATCAACATGTATAATCTTTGAAGGAGCGCACAAAAAAGTGTGGCGGGCCTCATGAGGGTTGCTCACCCCCTGCTCTAGTGTGATTAATTTATTTAAAAATACCACAATGAACATCATTAATTTAATATAAAATAATTATTAACGGATAAAAATATTTCTTCCCGGAATCATAAATGATTGTAAAGTAGACTCAGTGGCGGATTCCCCCTTAGGCGCATAAGGCGCGCGCCTGGGGCTTCATTACTTCAGGGGGCCTCAAAATTCAGATCTCGAAACGATTTCTTTTAATTTGTTTTTTCGTAACAACATGTATTAATGATTTAGCAGTATTCTTTAAATAAATTGATGAGAAATTAATTATGTATCCAAAACATAAATATTTTAAAGCAGGGGGCCTCAATATGCAATTGCGCCTGGGGCCCCTCAAATGCTAAATCCATCACTGAGTGGACTCCCTTCTTTTCGTGTCCCTTTGACTCCACTGCTTCCGATTAGAGTATTGTTAGAGCTAATAGATATTATTATGAGTCGAGTGTTGTCGCTTTCGGTGAAGAGCCAGGCCGCTATCCAGGCCAATTCGGTGACGTGTGTGCTACGGATGGCAACCTGACCGGTATTTGAAGAGCCTAGATAACCTGGAAGACGACTGTCACAGTCCTGGCGTCAGAGTTGGGATGAACATTGTCTTTGCTGGAGATCGCGTAGTGTCCTCCAAGTGGCAAAGACCTATTAGAAGGCCAATTATGTAATGATGAGCTAGAGACATCCTCAGCGTTTGTTTTTTCGAATAATGAAGATGTTTTTCCGTATGATATATTCGCATGTGACGAAACACGGATTGGGCAGTATTTCTTAGAATCTAGACAGGAAAAATAGAGTATAAATCACAGCCGATTATTAGACAACGATTCTGCTGTTTATCGTAACATAAGACTCCGTCTGATACTTATTTATATCCTGTAGTAAATTCACTGGAAAACCTCTTTGGCCAACTCAAGAAAGCATTGCAAAACATAAAAGAGACAAATGTTACGTTTATATACCATAGAATATAATGATATACTATCCAATTTCTATGTTTAATATTATTTCATTCGATCTCCAGATCTTGATACGCCTTTGTGACGACATAAATTAAAGTTCACTTAAATTATATGGCATATAAAACTTTTCTAGTATTTTTTTATGGTTAGCACATATAAAGCTAATGGAAAATGAAACGATCTATGCAGCCTTAAAACAGTTTCATACCCCCGTCGTATCTTATATCAGAGATTGCAAACCTTATGTCAAATAACTCTTGTATAGAAATCAATTATTACATTTATCCTGTCCCCTTTTTACCTTTTTATTATATTTATATTAAGGTATCACTTTAAAAAAAACTGTTTCTGATTTTACTGGAATAATTATTTTAATATAAATCTTACATGTCACATACTTTTTGTATTTGACCAAAAAAGTCTAAAGAATAAATATTATAAATAGTCAATGACCTTTATTGTCCGCAATTGCGAAAAAAAATAAAAACAACAATATTCGCTTCTGTTGACTCGGGCGCAATGTTTTTTCTCGCTCGCATCCTGTGCGATGTGCCGAGTGCGAGTGAAACGTACGTAGTCTTACAATAATCCAATTAAAAATAAAATCAAGATATTGATGAAGATTTATTTTGACTTGAAATGCTTGGGGTCTATTTTCCATTATAAATAGACCCTTTTTCGGATGACGCGGCTGGTTTCGAGCCGCCATGACGGATCGGTTATTTCACAATTATAAAAAAATAAATACAGATCGACTGAGAGATGAGAAACTAAAATATTTATTCATTTTCTTTATAGAAAATTATGCCAGTTTAATCAATCAACTTAATATTTTTTAAATTTAAAATATTCAAATTTTCTTTCTATTTAAAATCAGATCAAACCCTATAGAAGTTTCTTATACATTGTACCAATGAACATCCTTTTTCATACATTCTTAAAATAAAAGAATGAGATTTGAATGGAGATTCGACCAAAAATGGTCACAGTGGAAATTGTTTAAGTTATAATTCAAACTCTCCATTCAATCATCTGATACTAGGAGCCTCTGAAATGTAATTAATAATAGACCCTAAGAAGTCATTATCCACCACTCATCATTCAGAAGATGTTATAGAAACAAGTTATGACATTTACCAACGAAATTCAATGAAATAAACAGCATGTATTTTGATTATGAAACTCTGTTATTATTATTATAATATCAGAAATCGATAAATATTATTGAAATATATAATAGTTTACATATAAATATCATGATTTTGTAATCTTATATAGTAATACTTTAATATTGCATATAAAATCATAATTAAACTTGAAATTACTCATAAATAACACGTATTAATGATGAAAAACATACATAATATCTTTTTTTACACGATTTTCAAATAGCATGGTCAAATAATCATTACGTATGATTCCAAAAAATACAGAAAATGTATGGAACAAAGAGGTCTTGACCACTTTTTCAAAATTGCGCGTAATAAATATAACAATATTTATGTAAAAAAAATACCTTTACTTTAAGAAGTAGGTTGACGATCACTTAAATCATATACGACGGTTCTTAGGGTATACGGTGTTGTCAGGTTGAGCGATTTAAGTTTTAACTGGCAACTCTGCATTATAGAAACCTGGCAACTCTTCCTTCACATCAAGTCATCAGTACAGAAGAGGATATATTTTAACAGTAAATGATTTTTTTGCCAAAAATCATAGAAAAATCATTTATGTATAACCAGTGGTGAGGCAGCTGCTTTAACAGGAAGAAAAATAGGATTCAAATCCGAGGTAATTAAAATAGCAGCCTACATGAAATTCATACACTGTATCATCCATCGACAAGCTATTGCTTCAAAGAAATTGGAGTCAGAAATACATTGTGTACTGCAGGATCAGCGTAGTTAATTTTGTAAAAACGAGAATAATATAATATTTTCAATATTACGCAACGAAATGGACAGTAGCCATACAAATCTCTTATATCACAACGAAATTCGTTGGTTATCTCAAGACAAAGTCTTACAAAGAGTTGTTGAATTGAAGGGATGAATTACGCATTTTTCTTTTGGACAATGATTAAAGTTTTCCGGCCTATTCAATGATGATAAATGGCTTTTACTTGGCGAATATTTTTGAAAAAGTGAACATGTTGAATCCATCTCTTCAAAGGTGATATTTTAACAATGTCTGAAAAAGTAGCTGCATTCAGAAACAAAATCGTGATGTGGAGCGAGAATTTAAAAAAAGGATCCCTAGTAATATTTCCTTCATTACGTGATTTTGATTCAGAGAATGAAGTAAATGCAGAACAAATTAAAGATCACAAAGTTGCACATTTAAAAAAAATGGATGCAGAATTTTGTGGTCGATTTACAGATCTTTCTAATATAAAGACAGAGTTTAAATGAGTCATGCATCCGTTTGCTGAAGATGTAAAAATATATCATCTTCTGATTACAGCTCAAGAACAGTTAACCCTTTCAGTGCGGGGCGCATGACGTACATGCGCATACAAATCGTGTCCCAGGGTGCGGCCGCATGTCGTACATGCGCGAGATTCTTTAAAACTTTAACTTATCGTTACATGTAAACTAGACCGAGTTAAGTGATGATGTTTGTTTTAAAAATTAGCTAATAAACACAGCTATCAATAAATATACAACATATCATAAGAAATTTATAGGAACCATGTAATACGTTAATATGAATAGTAACGATTCAAATCTCCGCAGTAGTATCGGTGACGTATCTCGGCTCAGGGGTTGTTAAGGGTGTTCCACGCACATTATGTTCCACATACACGTGTACGGATGTAATGGTATAAGAAAATTGCATTTCGCATTTTTGATTTTGATTCGCATTCCATTTTCTCACTTAATCTCCACGTTTGAGCAATTGATATTTTGTTTGATTTATTATTACGAAAATAAAGCGAATCGAGTTTATTTTTTTAGTTGAGATGGAAAAACATATCCTTATCAACATGTTTGCATAAATCTCTTATAGGAAAATGGTCTAATATAGCAGTAAACGATGAATACAAATTTACCTCGCCAAAAAATAATTTGGTCCAAAACGGCGCCGCACTCAGATGCAGAATTGTGTTTAGACCCGCCTCATTGAAAGGGTTAATCGACATAAGAGGACTATGTTACTTATGACTCTTCATGATTGATGGTTGCGTTGGAAAATCGATTACCTATGTGAAGTAGTATTTTCTGCAATGACAATAATTAGAACCTTGATCATCGAATTGCATTTACAGTGGGAATCGAGTACAATTTATGATTATTTCAGTCATAAAACGCGGTAAAAAAAAGTTTGGAAAACAAACAGATCACCAAAAAATTCAATTTTCAAAAACTTTATTAATTCAATGAATCAATCAAAGAAAGAAACTTGACGATCGTTGAAGCATGGAAAAGTTTAACACGATTTATAATTGTATTACAAATGCTTCTTCCGCCATAAAGCGAGTGAAGGCTTCTACTTTAAATGCTTGTTGGAAAGCAATTTAGACAGAATGCATTAAAAGTTAAAGTTCTATATTACAGCAATCAGTAGAAGTTTCTGAAATTATAAATCTATCACATGAGAAGGAAGACTTTGACAACATTGCAAAATGCGGATATCGACGAATTAATGGTTGAAAATCCTTTAGATGATGAGGAACTAATTGAAATTATGTCAGATAAGATCACAAGATTGCTTTTCATTCATGATGTGTATCAAAAAATCTATAAACAACTTGTGAAACAAAAAATCCAAAAAATAAATTCTTCAGAAACAGACGAATAACTCTTTTAATATAAATCTTAAGTGGGAGCCTCTCAGGATTCGAAATGGATATAACGGAGGATACAATGAGACACAAATTCATAGTGACAGCATCTTCATTGATCCGAGTATTACAGAATAACTTATTAAACGATTATAAGAGGGGAATTATAAACGATATGAATGATATCTTTCTTCTCGGAGAAGGCTACGCCTTCTTACATGGTTGACCGTCTTAAACTGACCCTAACAAACTCTAAACTCTAAAGGCATCTGTAGGGGAATCAATGCCTTCCTTTGTCTTGATTCATGACACGTGTTGGTTAGATCACTCTCTTAAATACAAATGCGTAGTACGGCAAACCCTTTGAAATGCCGGATTCTTCTAGAATCATATAAACCGATTTTCCAGCATTCCTCCGACGTTTCAGGTGCATTATTATAGTGAATATTTCATAAAATACAAAAATTATACATATTAATGATATGCCACACTGAAATAATATAGTGCATATATTATTCAATTGATTAATTATCATCATATTTGTTCAGACATGTCATTAAGTCAATAATTCAATGCAATATTACGTGTATTGACGTGTAAGATACAGATTTGAGGTTGATTTTTGAGACAGTCGTCATTTTGGCGCCAAAAATTGTTAGTTAAACAAAAAAAAAGCGGGAAATTCTCAGCATTGATGCGTACGATTAATAATATTTTTATTTATTTATATTAATTATTATCTGATTATTAATATATTTACGCTGATTATTAATCGTCGTAATAGATTCGTGTATGAAAATAATCGTTTTTGATAATATGTTGAATGAAGCGTGCAATGGATCGCGTTCGTCGTTGCGGTGGGTATATTTTTCGATTTTTTCGAGCTCGATTCGTCGTTTTATTCGCGATAATCGTCCGTTTTGGCGGTTATTATTCGTAAATTGAATCCGAACGTTATGTAAAGCGCGCTCGCGAACTCGCATCGACGGCAGCGCCATTGCTGCCCCCACCGCTCGTTCGACCGAGTCTATAAATAGGGGAGCGGCGCGGTGGGGGGCAGCAGTCGGATCCGGACGTCGTCGTTGTGTGTTTGTTGGAAGGAGCGAGCCCAGCTCGGTTCCCCTGCCGGCCCCCGCACATCCACACCCCCGGCCCGGGGACGCAGCCGTGCCCTCCGCGCCCCTCGCCGCAGCGCGCCTGTAAGTAGGCCCCCGCCCCCACGTCGCCCGCGCCCCTCGCCGCCCGCGCGGAACCGGCTCCCCCCACCCACCCCATCGCGCCTGTCGCATCGCGCAGCCCGCGGGGGACGGGACGGGGGGATGCACACGGCCTTGCCCCGGCCGTGTTGTGCACGAGCTCGTCCCGGGGGCCGAGAGCCTGGCCTCCGCGCCCCCTGCGCCGCCGCCCCCCTCGCGCCCGTTGCAAAGCTGCATCCGGTAAGGCCGGCGCGCATGCGCATAGTCGCCGCCCGCGCCCCCTACCCCCGTCCGCCCGGTATTGAACAATTCATCTGCACTCCTGCCGTCAGTACATAACCTCACTCTTCGCTCGACGGACGTGTACAGGTGCTTCCTCAATAATACTTTTATAACACACACACACATACGTGTATAAGCATACGCATGCATTTACAAACACATACATGCGAACACACACATATGACATCCACCTGCTAAAGGGGATGAATACTGCCCCAGTTTATTATTATTACCGCTATTGTAGATTGTACAATAATATGGCAAGACGATGCACCGTCTGCGTTCACTTTCGGTTTTATTATGAATGAAACTTGCCGCAGAACGTTCCGATTACGAGCTTCACACGAAAGTGCATCATGCACCGGAATCCTATCTCATTTAAATATGAATTATTTCGATAAACGGCACCGATACCGAATCATTTAACGCGGAATTACAATCGAATTATGATTCTCGAGTTAACCGCTAACATTCGCTCATCTTTTTTAGTTGCTGCGTCTCATTTGTCTGGGTTCTTTTTGAACTGCGTCATTTATTAGTGTTGCATGGCGATGCGTTTACATTTTTCAGGTGTCCTCGGACGTGATCTTGAGTCGCATGCGCATAAATTCAGTCTTCCGTTAATAGAACTCGCACTGCGGTTCCTATAAAATCTATTAATACACCGGATTGCATTTGTATTGTATGCATAAAATGACGAGCGGCGCTATTTGCTTGCGAAAATGTAATTTTGTGCCAATTCCGCCGTCGCTATATTTATATGAATGAAAATCGAAAGCATATCATGAATAATTTATTTTATTCATTCCGTTTTCTGCAGTCGTTCTATATATATAAATTAATTTTATTTGTACCATATCGATTTATTAATGCAGCTGTAGTTTTTTTTTCTTTTAACCCTATAACATTTTATTACATTTTTGAATAATCGGATGAATGCGTTTGTATTTGTTTATGCACATTAAAGACTTGGCGTGTCTTATTTTTGTTTTTTCAGATATCGCTTTTCGTTGACCGTCGATTAATAATACCATGATAAAGGGATAAATAATAGTATCGCGATGACGGATAATAACGGAGAGAAGTTGATGAAGTTCGGCCCCGAATGGCTGCAAAACAATCTGGCCCGCGGGAGTGCCACAGTTGTGACCGGTCCGAGCACGTCGTCAGGTCCAGTTAAGCCACCAATCCGAAACGTCCCCAAGCCCAAAGCCTCTGAATACAGGTAAACTAAAAATGACCGATTGATTTATATTGTTTTTATTATTTTTTTTATTATTTATGAGAAAAGCATCTAAATGTATAATTATACGCCGTATTATTTTATGATTTTTTTTGTTTGTTATCCTTGCGTGTTTATTTCACCGTCGGTTTTTAATGTGTCCGTTTATATTTGGAATGAGCAAAGATTTCGTGTAATGATATAAACGTAGGTAACCCCCCATTTAATTAATTAATGTACCGTCTCTTTTTTAGCTTGCACCACTAAAATCTTAGTTTTTTTTTTATTATTATCGCTTTCGATGAATCTTAAAAAAAAAGCTTTACGCAATTAAGCCGACCTGACTATAAAATGCAACATTTTTGCTTATTGCATTATGTTAGGAGGACCGAAAAGTAATCAAAATCTTTTTTTTTGCCGGGGAAAAACAACTTTAACCGCTTCAGTGCCGTAAGGACACCGGTGGCCTTTACATACGAACGACGTGGAGTACCGTAGGGCCACCGGTGGCCGCTGTTTTTGCGTTTTAACATTCTATTTATATAATAATTTATTAAACAGGCGTTATATAAATGTTTCTCAGCTTAAAACCTCGCGGCACTGAAACGGTTAATACTAACCAACAAAATAATATCCATCATTTTCTAACACTATTTGCCAGCGTAAAGGCTGTCGTTCGATTCCCTTTTTAAAAAGGACTTCAGGCGCGTTTCACTTCTCCGACGTTATTCATTTTTTTTTTATCTCTTTATGTATGCTCTATCGATCTGAAAAAGTGGTAATCCGACGGAGCGAGATCCAGTGAATATGAGTTAAAAGTTCCGATACAAGCTCCATTATTTTTTCCTGTGTTATTTTTGCAGCATGAGGCCTCGCATTATCGTGTTGAAGGATCCTATATTTGTTATTGACCAAAATAGATCGTTTTTATGAGCTTTTATTTCATTCCCTCGAGTTGTTCACAATACACTGTTACTGTAAAAATCTGACGTGACTAGTAATGGTCGATGGGTCGGAACGGATACTTCTTCGGAAGAAAACCATCATTATATCATACAGAATTATTGTATAGCACCCACTTCTCATCTTTAGTTACAATTCGTCTCAAAAACCGATCGGTTTTATACCAAGACAAAAGAGACTTGAGCACCGTCTCCGTCAATTCGCGAGGAACCTGAATTCCTTGCCTGTACAATTTTTTTATGCGACGAAGACGATCCTGAACTGTAGACAATGGACAGCCATTCTTCAATGACGAGGATCTGAATCCACCGTTGCCTTCGCAATATCATCATCTAATGTTTAGGGTCGTCCTTTTCGTGCGACATCTTTGAGTTTCCTGTTTCCATTTTTAAAGGCTAGTGGATCAACCTGCACCTGGATTACGTAGCCAACTAATGTTGTTCTTGGCGTGCTCCGAAATGGCGGAGGAACCTCCAACAATGACGAGCATGCGAAGAATGGCAAAGTAAAAGCTATACGCAATCATCATCATCATCACTTCTTAAACCATCGATAACACTTGCTTAGTTTTAGAATATCCTCGTATCAGTAATTTTTTACACTGCTATGTTTTCCTTCATTCCTTGATCGAACAAAATAGTTGGCCTTGACATCTTTCCCCCTTGATAAAAAAAAAAATTAAATCTACAAAATTTTGATTACTTTTCGGTCTCCCTAATATATTTTATGTATCACTGACGTTTGGTAACGGGTAAAATAATCGTATTAGGTGACGGATTTGGTGATGGAATTTTTTTACAGTCGCGGAAATCCGCATCCGTTTAAATTACGCACAGTTTATAGTCTCGTATGCTGTCGCTACTTACGGCGATGTTTGGCCGAGAATGCGCTTGTGCCTGGTGAGCATCGGGAATGTTTTTAGCGAGGGTCTGTCCTGCACGTTTCACGCCGTTCATCTTTATTCATTCGCGCACTCAATTAATTTTTTTCGAACATTATGCATATCGTACGACTTAAAATAAATTGCAAGCTCATTCGTATCCAATTATTTATATGTCATATCGAATTTATTATGTAACGATCGGTGTTCCGCATCCTAATTGCGCTCGCAGTATTTTTTATATTATCGTAATTGGTATTTTTAACACTTAATCCGATATTGGCACACATGCGTGACGGTCACGCTTGCGTGACAGCTGGCACGCACGCTAATAACGCATGCTGAAAGCTTATTTGGATTAAAAGTTGTTCAAATTCTCAGTAATTAAAGGGTTAAATATTTTTATACTGCCCGAGCCCGATGGTTGCGTAGCACTGATTTAAATGTATTTGAAGGTGTATACGGTGAGAATCTTCGTCAAGGTAAGTGAGAAATGTGTATAATTGTACAAATGCAAATTGATATTTGTGTATTCGAAATATTGTTTCATTTATATGGTTTTTAATTTTCATCTTATGTAATCGAGTGGTTTTTCATTGGTTTTTTTTTTTTGGTTTGTGAATATGAGAATTGATTTGTTTAAAAAAAAAAGCTATAAAAATATATATCGAAGGCTGTATAAATTATTGTTTTTTTTTTTAAATGAATTGTGTATTCTAGTGCAGCGTTTTCTAAATTAAGCTCTATAGAATTTGTATTAAGATTTTTTTTGAACGCATAAAGTTTGGAAAACCCTGCTCTAGCGGTTGTTATCGTATATTTGTTACTCGGGTTGATTTGTCGTTTTGTTTCACCGTAAACTCTGTATTTCTTTACGAAGTTGTAACGATGTTAATTAACCGGGATTGAATTAATACTAATACCATCATTCTTAGTCAGCACTTTATATATTGCACGTACTTATGCATAATCAACGGTCACATATTTTTGGGCCGACATAATCTCGAATGAAGTGCATTTTTGATATTGCGTCTCAATCTGTTCTTCGTCTAATTTTTATTTAATTTATCTAACATTCTTACGTAATTAATTAAAATAATCGTCAGTATTAATATGCATTTTATTTTATGAATACAGTAAACTTTTGATTATCCGCGTGTAAAAAAAAATCGAAAATATTGATAAATATGAAAAAGGGAATCTAAATCGAAGCTCGCCGAAAAATATGGGGTTGGTGATCAAAATGTTTGCGATGTAATTAAATAAAAAGGAATATCAATCAACGGTCTAAAGTTAAGCAACATCGGGGTTAAACGGAAACGCCTCAACTGGATAGTCAACCAGATTTAAGCAATGATAAATTTTGCATCGAACTTATATCGGAGGAGATTGATTGCCTACGAAGACATAAGCTTTGTCTAAAGAAACTCACAGCCATAAATCATCTAGTGAGCGTATGACGATGGAGACAGAGACTCGTCCTACTCCCAAATGGAGACAAACTACTGGATGTTTAACGGATTGGAAAAAATCCTCGAGAGATTAATACTCGAACGTCTCGATGCAATCGCCGAAGTAGCCAGTCCAGGAAGTATGGACAGGATCTGTAAAGGTGGAGCGAGATAATAGGGGCAGCAGGTCCCATCATATCTCCGCATTATGTTAAACTATTTCACGGACAGGGTATTAGAGTACACAGATGGACCTAGTGATTAGGACGAAAAAAATATTTCTTGGCGCTCCACAGGGCTCAGTTCATCAACATCATGTATGACACGCTCCTACGACTCCAGCTAACGGATGGCGAAAAACTTGTAGGATTTGCGGACGACGTAAGAGATGATTTTGGGCTAACTCTCGCCATCACAAGATGTAACTTAACCTAAACTAGAAGACAAAGCACTCAGTAAGATCTTTCGCCAGTCACAAGATCGAAGAAGTATTCTTTACAAGAAGAAGAAAGTTGCAGCTGCCGGATATAAAAATCAGCGGCTTCCCGATACCCTTTAGCCGACCTCTGCAATACTCTAAGTACAGATCGATGATAAACTGAACTGAAGCACACAAACCGAGCAATGCCGTAGTTGCTCTCGTTACTCATGCCAAATCTGAAGCAAAAAAGAAGACTACTTTATGCAAACATCGTCCAGTCTTTTAAATTAATCTAAATATTGGGCCGAAAATTAAATAAAATCAACTTCAACATTTAGAGCAGAAAAAAAAGAAGAGTTTTAAAAAAATCGACAGTTTTAAACGTTGATTATCACACGTCTGCGCGTTTGAAATATCCTTAGTCATCAGCGTTCGGTTGACTGGGACAGGTCATCAAATTTACTATAGATAACAGCTGTTTGTACAGATCTTAAACACATGTCTTGTGACAGAGCCATAACATATTTTGTATGAATGGTTTTATTTGCCCTTGTAGCACTCTCGGCAAATATCTCCAAGGCCGCACGACATATTTTTTGTGTTGCTACCACCAGTAACTACCCAACCGATGAAAAAATATTTAAAAAACACGATGTTGTAACAGTTACGGCCCACGATCCCCGAAAGGGGCCATGATTTATTCGATATTTATCGAAATTTTCTCGTTGAATGTAAATTATGTTTGCTCAATGCCCATTAGTTCAAACTTTAAAAATTACTGCACGAGATGCTCCTCACACTTGTCGGCTATCTACTGATGCAATCTCAATTTATATTCGTCGATGGATGTTGTAGTGGTGATCAAAAAACAAAACGTTCCAATATTGGAACACTGCACAAAAATGGATTAATGGAACGATTTGAAATGTATTCATGTGACGGAGAAGACGATTTGATTAAAGGACGAATCCTTTCGCAACATCTTGCAAAGTCCAGAAATTAGTAGAAGTACGAAGAAGAACCATGCTGGCATTGCTGCTTTTAATTTAATTGAAGAAGACTAAAATCAAGCCCTACATGACCCTCATCAGGCCTGTCCTAACATATGAGACTGAATGTTGGGCTTTGACAAAACAGATGAGCGATAACTGGATATCCTGGAGAGGAGGATTCTGAGACAAAAGTAATAATATGGCGTATTCAAAGTATCGAGGAGCTGTACCGACTATACAAGGATACACCGCTCACAGCTGTCGTCAGAGTGGCGAGACTTCGGTGAGCTGGTCACATGTCAGGGATGCGGAACAGTCAGCCGCCGAAAATTCTTATGGTAATTACCGGAAGATGGAGCGACATGGCGGCATACCGTTAAACATCGATATATTTCGATAATCGAGAGTTTACTGTAAGTCGTGGATGAGTTTTGAATTTTTACGTCCTTACGAGCAACGAGAACGTAGTATACTTCGTTCATAAAGCGGTAACGGCAGCTAGTAATAATTGTTTCCACGTGATTTATAATTATATGCCATTTTTATATCGATAATTTCGTCATACACATCCATTTGATATCTAAGCTATTTTATTGTGACGTAAATATTTATTTATCGCAATACGAATGCATTTCCGCCTATTACTAAATTGGGTATTTCGATCAGACATTAGAGCAAATAATTAGTTGAAATTAAATATATTTTATTAGCTGACGCAGACGCACAAGTTATCGTAGTTACCGTAGAGTTTAGCGGAGAGCTTTAATTGATTTAATTTTTTGGATCGTGCACCCTTTTTGATGTTCCCTCAATTCTTTGTATTGTTTTATACGTGTGTGTGTGTGTGCGTGTGCCTTTATGTCCGTAGTATACCGGCGTTATGGTTGCGATACGCTCGTTTCTGAAATTTATTGCAAATTGACGATATTGGGTTTTTCGCACGTTGTAAATGTATTAGTTGGATTGCGAGGTAAGTTCTTAGTCACGTGGCGGTGAAATATATAATTATATTTTAGAGTAGATTTATTGATTTTTTAGTTATTAGGTTGATCAGAGTGGTTTTATGGAATGTATGCAATTTTTTCGATCATAAGAATTACTAAATATACGTTTGATCGTCGATTAATTAAAAAAACTGATGGTTATAAATTAAATTTTAAGCTGGAGCATTACTTAGTTTTTTATTTTAACGCAGTGTGAAAAGTATAGATAAATTTATCTCGTTACTCGTATTTTAGTATGAACGTAGTGATGTAATCAGTCTTATCTAAAATTAGGTGATTGGATATTAGTTTCTACTGCATCGTTTAACAATCTCATAACCGATTGGTTCGATCAACGATCATCTGTCTTCGTAGTCGGTTTAGTCGGATTTCGTGATCTACAAAGCGTCAATCAATATATTTATTCATGTGTTTTTTTTTTTATTTATAATCTGCGAGGTTTTTCTTTATATTGCTAATATTTAACCCAGCTTTCTCTGCTAATGTATATGGCTTCGTTATTTGTATTATATATATATAAATACAATATCATAATTCATGGAAATTGTGCTTACGTTTATAAAGCTTTCTCGTAAATATTATATGACTATGGAAAACGCAATGTTTTTCGGCAGAAATGCTAATTATTGCAAACATCATGGGAGGATTTTTAAAAGTATTTATTTTTCTTTTGCATTTTCTCACTCGTTAATATTGAAAACATAATATGCTTGATGCACCATCCACTTACGATCAGCATGGCTATTGACCGTTAATATTTAGATGTTGTAAATCAAGTCTATTCAAATATATTTTAGAGTTAACGTATATGACAAAATAATTGAGATTTTTAGATAATGATTTATTGATGGATGGTTTTTTTTTTTTTTAATGTATTTAGATGATAAATAGATTGTTACCGAGGCTCTCTCGATTAGTGGACTTGATATATAATATTCATCTATTTTTTTTTTGTTGTTTTATCGCCGACATGTATATGTAAATTCGTAAAATATAGTTTTATATCCTTGTGAAAAATTATTAATTACAAATAGGAATGCGTGCCGGTATGTATATTGTATGCTTTTGTATAATTGGATTATTTCTCCATAAAGTGGTGCATTTTTGGTTGTTTCGTATATCACTAATATTTTCTCACGTCTCAAAAAAAATCGTAATGATTTTCATTATTCTTTGGGCAGTATATTGTTTTAATTTAAGTTTTTTTTATATATTTTTTTTTATACGTTTGGATGTTTTCGTCATAATTCGTTTTGATATTTGAGTAAGGAGATAGTTTTAACATGGCAATTCGTAATTTGCAATATTTTAATAAATCAGATGAACCCGCCCTCTCGTAATTGACGATTCAATCAGTAATAAAAATCGCTTTTTGATGGTTTTTCGACTTATCCTCAAGTATGCTCTGATTAAGATTAATTTTTTGATCGTAATTAATTGTTTTATGATTTTTTTGTATCGTAAATGGTAAAAGTACGGGTTCATCTGTTTTATTAAATGAAAATATTTGTAAATTGCACACTGATATTAATTAATTAGGGGTACCGGATGAAATGTCGCTTTTTTTTTCTCGCTCGAGCTTGTATACGTCGTCGTTCATATGAATTTTACGGAAATCCATGAATTAAAAGTCGTTTCATTGCTTTTTTTCGATCCGTTCGATCTTTCTACGTTGTTCTGTTTACGATTTTATTAAAACGTAAGACGATTACTTGCAATATCTCGTCCGAATTGCTTCTATCGAAGACACTCCAGTCGAATATATCCGCCGATTTTTGGCACATTCCACATTATCGATTAAAAAAAATATCGACGATCAGCAGTAATTTTCCGTTTCATTGTAAATGGATCATATCTTTTTTAGTTTACGATTTTGCGATCTCCGCTATGTTGTATTTCATAGTCAAAGTCGATGAACTTTGTTTTTATCGCTGAAATCGTTGATTATTCGCTCAATCTTTCCGAATCTCTCCGTAAAATATGAATTTCTTACACAGTAATGTGTGTGCTTTTGAAAAAAACGACATTTCCTCCGTTACCCTTAATATCTATTATACTAACAGATGTTGAAGCAATGATACATCATTATGTACAAAAAAAAAAACAATGTGCTAATTTCAGCAAAAAAACAAATTACAGGTATAAAAGAGACGAATTGCTTGCCCTCTATGATGGAAAAAGAGGTCCACCCGAAGATTTAAAACAGTTTAAGTTAATTTATGTGAATAAGCCACAATTACCTATTGCGTTACAGTTTTGCGTAAGTGCGGTGACTTTATTACAAAGTACAATATGTTATATTGAACTAATTAGTCTTTAACGTCTTTGTATAATTACGCCTCTCGGTTTTCTAATGTGAATCAACGTTCACAGATTTTATTTGTTTGATGGATTTCTGCGTTAAATATTTATCACGCTTATTCCTCCGTGTATATGTTAAATGTAAAATTATCGGATTATGAATAAAACGATCGCGATTCAATTATTTATTATATTAAATATTAAAATTCGTACGGCTATTATTGATATTTATTATAATTATTTAAAAACTGAGGAAATTCATCTGCGTTTATTTTGATTATTTTATTGTAAAACACACATTCTTTTATACACTTACGACAAGATGAAAAAATAATTAATAATAACGATAAATTTTGTTCCAACCGACGAGTTCGTAGTCGTCGTCGTCGTATTTTGGCTCGAAACGTATTCTGTGATTTGTCGGTTGTATCGTAGATTATTATTTAAATCATCAAACAATAAAAAAAAAAACACACCGCAGAGATTAATTATTTTTGTATATATGTTCAATATATTTTTTCTATTTTTATTTTGACATTAGATACGTTTTTTTAAAAACTTTTATATAACATTTTATTTTTATTGATGTGTAGCCAAAACGAGTAAGAGCTAAGCGCGTCCTTTTGCCGAGAACAGATTACAACTCGAACCCCGATTCTCGGTTCGGGCGACAGACAGGTTTTAAGGATTATAATCGGTCTGCCAACAATCTTCAACCAAAGTAAATGAAATTTATTTTCTCCAGAATCGGAAAAAATATGTATTTTCTTCTTATTATTTTTTATTATTATTATTGTTATAATTTCGTTCGATTGAAAGTCTTCATGTGATGTCAAGTTTTTGCAATAATTGAACAATTCTGAAATCAGGTCATTTTACAACTCCCGAATTTCTAGCCGAAACTTTTGAATCCCGACATCGGATCCGATGCCACTTGTTATATGTTAAAAAATATATAAATCAAATAGCGTGTGTGGAGAGAAGAGTTAAAATTCATCGAGATTATTGGATATCTGAAGATTTTTTATGATTATTGTATGATTAACGGCGGGACCAAATTTGGGTTTTTATGTTAGCGTTGTTTATTTATTCGATCTTTTAAATTTGGTGACGTATAGCAAAATTGATAAGATCTTCGTTGTTAATTTGTAAGTTTTATTGACGTTTTAACGACGACGTTAATAATGGAGAAAGGATATACCAGATGCTAGGATCGTCTTTATGTAAAAAAAAAGAAGGAGATGCACGGTGATTCCCAAAGTTCACATTCCACGCTCCTGTGAAATGACATAACGATATTCCACGATGTCCTCGATTTCTAAATTGCTTGATTATAACTTTCTCGATTATTTGCAATGGGGGAAAAAAATACAAATTTTTCCCGATTTGTTGAAAATAACATCTTTTTATCAACAAAAAAAAAAAACAAACGATAACTGCATGTTTTGTACAGATTGGCTGATAATTATTCTCGTTGTTAGTGTATAGCCATTGTTTTATTTTATTTATTTTTTTAGATGGAATTTATGAAGTTGTCGCATTATGATTCTGTTTGTGTATGTTACCCGTGCTTTCCTCCCTATGTATATATCCATACATATACATATATATTTTTTTAATCCTGTTTAAATTCACCCGAGTGGAGTGATCGTCGTAGCTGTGGAGCGGAGAGTATATTCGGCGTTTAAAATAATTTAAATCGAACGCAAGAGGCTGATGTATGCATATTTTCATGAACGATCCGATGTGTTTGGCCACGTATTTTATTACGAAATGAACTGTTCTCGTTTGATTTCTGATTTTATTGTGATTTATGTAAAAAAATGGTACCGAATACTTCGAAAGCTATCGTCGTCAGACTAATTATTATTAACCTAGCCGTGCCGATGGGTCTATTACTCTTTTAATATAAATACTTCTCCATTTTATTCAGTCTGCACTCGTATAGTCGGTACAGATCCTCGTTGCTTTGGATACGGCATTCACCGTCGTCACTGGCTCCAAATATTCGTCTCAGAATTCTGTTTTCCAGGATATCCAGTTGTGGCTCATCTTGTTTCATCAAAACCCAACGTTCAGACCCGTATGTATGTTAAGACGGGCTCGTTGAGGGTCTTGTAGAGCTTGACTTTGGTCTTTGAGAAGAATCTCGATCATAGATGCTTTTGAAGTCCAAAGTACCACCGGTTTTACAATTCCTGAACGGCCTCAAAGCTGTATTCTTCGACTCTCAGGAATTCTATGAGTCGTCCTTGACATATGGGCATGTATATTGTCTTAGTCTCGTTGATCCTTAGTCCCATGCCAAATGCCGCTCTTATTATTCTCTGGTCAACAATGTCAAGAAGTTGCACCGATTTATTAAATTGTCCTTCATTGTCTGCAATTCCGAGAAAAAATAAAAACTACAATATTCCCTTCTGTTTCCACCTGAGCGATGTTTTTTCTCGCTCGCATCCGATATGATCCGATGGCTCAGTCTTCGACAAGACATCGCCGAGTGCTCGTGTCATTTATGCGTCATATTGATTAGTTAAAAAACCCAAAACATCAACTAAACTATGAAGCATATCATGAATAACTATTTTTATATTGATCATAAATTCATCAATGCTTGGGGTATCTGAGAGACCCCCTTCGGACGACGCTGTTGTTTTCGAGCCGCCGTGACGGATGGGTTAAATGATGATTAAATGATGACACGGTTCTTGTTAGATAAATTTTGACGAGTTAAATATTCACTCGCTGTTTTATATCAAGTGTGATGTTAATAGCGGAGGATGCTGATGACGGAAACAAAACTCGTATCATAATATTTGCATAAGGGAGGAATGCGTTCACGAATAATTATTTTATTTATCGTTCATAATCGAATTTCGTTAAACGTATATCGTAACGTTGTACAAAATGATTGAGATATTTTATTCAAGCTGCAACTGTACATATTTAATGGAATCCACATGTTTTTTTTTTTATTATATCTTTGCAAAATTTACTGATTTGATTTTGTATATAAAGCTGGAGGGCTCAGCCGTCTAGAATTGTCGATAACGAAGACAAGTGGAGGAGTAATCGCTATGATTATAATCGGAATAATAGTAAGTGTGAAAATGGTGATAATCTCGTTTACGTTTAGTGTAAAACGTAGTCTTATGCGTTTTTTTTAACGTAGGATGGAACGAAAGAGGTAGAGATCGAAAGGATAATTACGACCATCCTCCGTTTGGGCACGATCATTATCTAGACGACAGGCGCAGTCCCGACGATCATCTGCCAGAATGGTTAGTATTATGGCCGCTTCGATCGATATTTAAAATGGCCGTGGATATTTATTAAATTGTTTTTAGGGCCAACTCGGAAGAAATCGTTAACGAAACGGGCACGTTTGATTCGACTGGGGCGTTTCTACCGATACTGGATCAGGACAACAATGTCAATATTAACAATTTAAATATTTCCAGCGTCAACGAGCAGTACGTTTATCATTTATTATTGCAATAATCGTTTAATTATAGTAACGTTTTTTAATTCTGTATAATATTACGTGTTTGATAGATTGGATAATGCTACAAACATGCTTCCCGGGGAAAGCGAACCGATACCGATTGCCGCAGAATGCGATCCGAACATTCAGGATGTTCAACTGAACGAACTTGACTTGAGCAAATTGGAGATAGCTCCCAAAACCAAAGAGGACGATGCCAGATTGTAAGTATCGCATCTATATCGACGTGTAAATTATTCCGTACCGGTACTATATTAACGCGGGGAATAGTGTGAATTTTATTTTCAGCGATCAGGATGACAACACTAGTTATTCAAAGATGAAAAATTTCTTGGACAAGCTGGTCGGTGAGGAGAAGAAATTGCAAAATATGGCAACACTCTCCAACGCTCCCGAACAGGTGATTAAATCGCCTGAACCATGCGGAGCTCACGGCGTCATCGGACCTCCCTCTCACGTCTACAATAGTCCGGTAAAATCCGTTCGAAATATCGAGTTTTATTTTAAAAAAATGCCGTATTAATTTTTTATTTCGATGTTCAGATGGAATTCAATGCTCCACCACCGAATATGACGTATCCTACCGATAACGTTTGGTTCTATCTGGATCACATGGTCTGTATATTTCGATATTGTACTCATGATTTTTTTACGTTCGATCCCGTTTATATTTATTTAACGCTTGTTTGCTTTGTGTTTAATTTGCGACAAATTACAGTAAAACCCATTCTTTATTTCCAACACATCCATGTTTTTGCATTTCTTTTTATTTGTTTATTTAATCATTTTTAAATGTCAACGACGATATTTTCGGTGTCGTATATTTGCGTCGACGGTTTTCGATATATTGTGGTTTTACCGTAAACTTTTGTTTATTTCGTTATAAATTGAAAAGTGTCCGAGTTATATGCACGGCTACAGGCTTATAAAAAAATAATTAGCGGCGTTGTAAAATTGGATCGTATCCGTGAATTTCAACAGATGCTCAAGGGACCGTTCACGGCGTTCGAAATGGCCGATTTGTTTAAGTCCGACGTGATAAATATTTATACGACGTTGCGTAAAGGGGACTTTACGGTTAAGAGTTTTATCAGTTTGGGACGACTCTTCGAATTGTGCGGCGGCATAAACCCGTTTGTGATGAACGAACAAGCGACGACGGACATTTTTAATGTAAGATTCCTTTTTTTTTTATTTTTTATTCATTTGATTTATAGTTTAGCGGAGGCGTAGTCACGTTTCGGTGTTTATAATATAAAAATTGCAATTTTTTACAGTCCGGCAATTTCCTGCCGCAGCAGAGTCCGATGATCCTGCCGAACCAGCATTCGGGACCGAGCGCTCTGCAGGTATGTGCGCGGAATTCCATATATTTTTCGTCCCTTTATCCGTTCTCAATAATGACGATACGATTTTATCGTTCAAGGAGCTGAATCGCATCATTCTGGCGAACAGCGTTAATAACACGGTGGCCGGAGTAGCAGCCGCAACCCCCACAATCAGCGCCGCCGGCGCCTTTAACGCTCCTCAGCAAAACAATATTCCGCTGAACATCGTGAGTATTTTTTTTATTTATTTCATTCATATGATTCATAATGGCATCCAATTACGACAAACGAAACACCATGATCGATAAAACATTATGCATAATGTGTACTTACTTGTGAATAATATTTACTCAATTACTAAAACGATTTAGTCGAGTATGATTTCATCCGTTTTTGTGTCCTAATTGTGTATGGAATGCCGTCTTTATATTTTTGCAACCGTATAATATGCTTTATTTGTTGTATACTAATACGTTTACGTTTATTCTGTCGCGTTAACGAAGAATATCGACAACCAAATGCACCAAATGCAATTGAACCAACCGCCGCCTCAGCTGGTTAACATCGGATCCATGTATCAACATCCCATGGTTAGTAATTTAATTAAAAGCCAATTTTCAAATTAATAGAAAACAAAATTATTGTGAATTTGTTGTTATCTTGACCACTTCTTCCTTGCCGAAACATTTTTTTATCGGAATCAGATCAAATGCGGACTCGGGAGTTTCTCTCTAAACTTTGCACCTTGCATCTTGTTCACGCCGATGAGCATGTAAATCTGTCGTTTTCTTTCCATATGCTCGACGTATCTACGAATCAGTCTCGAGTCGACGCTCTCGATATTTAAAAAATTGAGTAAATGAAGGGCGAAGTGGTTAAGAATTTTTATTAAAGTCTGATCAATCGTTACGAATTCCATGTGTTTTTTTTCTATCTATATCGGATATCTGTCTTTTTCTTCTTAAAGCGAATGGAAAACCATGTGCCATATCAATATACGCAAATGTCGCAGGAGTTTTTAAAACATCCGCCTCCTCCACTGCATTTAGATGTGAACGTAAGTCTTTATCCAGCATATTTCTGAATGTCCGTAGGGAATTTTTCGCTTGTTTTACACGAGACGAGTCCGTTGCGGAGCAGCTACGTGGTTGTCGTTCACTCGACAAATATGCATGATCTAAAAAAAAAACGTATTAGGAGGAGCGAAAGTAATCAAAATTTGTTTCTGCTGGCTAAAAACATTTATTTATTAAAAAAATCTAATCGACAAAATAATTTCCATCATTTTCTAACACTAAAACTAAAACAAGTCCTTCGATTTTTCATTGAAAAACTTTCCCAAGTGCATTTTCATTATTAAAGTTATTGCTCTATCGAACTGAAAAGGCGGTAATCCAACAGCGCGAGATCCGGCGAATAGGGTAGATGAGTTCTAATCTAAGCCTCCTTATTTTTTCCTGTGTTATTTTTGCAGAGGAGGCCTCGGGTTATCGTGTTGGAGGATCCTTTTTTGTTATTGACCAAAACAGATTGTTTTTTTATGAGCTCTGGTTTCATTAGCTCAAGGTGTTCACAATACACTGTTGCTGTAACGGTCTGATCAGGTTCAAGCAATTCATAGTCTATAATTCCAGAAAAATCCCACTGCATACAAACAAGGGCCTTCTTTGGTCTTAACAGGGACTTGGAATGGAAAAAAGCCGTTGTTTTTTCGTACATTATTGTACAGCACCCACTTCTCATCTCCAGAGTCAAAAGAGACGCGTAGATGGTACGCCGTTGAATGAGTGCCGTCTCCGTCAATTCACGAGGAACCCAAATTCCTAGCCTCTACAATTTTCCTATGCGACGAAGATGATCCTGAACTGTAGACCATGGACAGCCAATCTTCGATAATACTTTTTTAATTGTTTGATGATGATCTGAATCCTTCAGGATAGGATATCATCAACTAATTTTTGGGGACGCCTTTTTCGTGCGACATCTTTAAGATCCTGTTTCCATTTTTAAACTTCTTAAACCATCGCTGACACTCATTAGTATCGGTAATTTTTTTCACTGCTTCGTTTGCCTTTATTCCATGATTGAACAAAAATAGCATACAATGCGGCAAGTATGCTTCTTCTATTGTTGGCCTTGACATCTTTCCCCCTTGGTAGAAAAAAAATTTTGAACTAAAAAATAATATATACAACCATAGCTTTTACGTAATAACAAAACTTTTGTGTTTGCGGGACCGAGTGTGGACACAAATTCACCATAAATGAGCTCATCGAAGAAATTTTGATTACTCTACCCTCCCCCTAATATATATATATTTATATATAATCCGTTAACAGCTTGTATTTTTTGTTGTGAACTGGCAGTTTGCATGACGTAATATTGTTGAAATGGCAATGTGTTTTAAATATTGCCTGATTTTCACTCTGATGCAAAATATTCATACCAACCAGACTTCGCATGGCGGCTCGTTGAACACGTCGATATGGCGAAGTGACAGTAAATACAACTGTCTAAATCCGAGGGCGTCGGAAAAATATTACCATCTTCAAATATTACAATTGCCGGTTTACGTGCGCTTTTAAAATTAATCGCTATTTTTTTCTTCGATGTATTTATGCTTGAATAGACGACGTAACGCATATTCGTATATATTTTAGAGAATGGATCACACTCAATATGCGTTCACTCCGTTTACGCAGAGCCAGGATATTATAAATCCGCAGCCGCTGCAAATGGAGCAGCAACAGGTAAATGCGATATTATTACGACGGCGGCATTTTGCTTCGCTTCTAATGCGTTTTTTTTTTATTATAAATCTAGGCTCGCGGCAATTGGTCCGGACTAGGTCATCAATATTATCCGGATCCGCTCGCTCCGATCAACACACCGAAGCTTCCGCCGTACGTCCCGATCCCGATGCCGTCGAGCCACAACGCCGCCGCCGCCGCTGCACAGAACATCGAGGTGCCGCCGTCCCATCACATTCCCGGGGCCGGCCTGAACATCGGCAACAACAACCAAGTGACGATCGAAGGACTCGCCTCCAATCTGGCCGTTAATCCATCGCTTATTAAAATGAATCCGCAGACTTGGGCCGATCCCGTACGTGCGCTTACGATAATGCTTTTTTTTTTATTTATTTTTGTTTTATCATATTTTTTTTTCTATGCAGAGCGTTGCTTCTTTGGATAATTTCGACTACGCCTCTCCGGCAGCTCAACAGAACATCCAAAAACTGTTCACTCAACAACAGATCCAACAGCAGCAGCAACAGCAA
>JAGXCT010036123.1:0-33585 GCA_022495035.1 Philopotamus ludificatus | reverse complement strand
CCCCGCCCCAGCGCAAGTTTGACCGCGATTCACCCCGTAGGTAATGTGTTAATATGTATTTTTTTATCCATCCGTCAACAACCGTGTTGTTCGAACTGGATATCTCAGACACCCCAAGCATTTCAAGTCAAGATGTTGATGAATTCTTTAACATTTTTTTTTCATAAATCGAAATTTATTTTTAAAATAATTTAATTTTGGTCATAAATTAACCTCCGAGTTAAATTTGATCGATAATTAGGATTTCTATTTTAAACTAAGTCTAATATTTTTATTTAATTCTACCCAAAAAAACGCACGTTTCGGTAGTGTGCCGGATGCGAGTGAGAAAAAACATCGCGCTCGTGGCAACAGCAGCGATTATTATTGTTTTTATTATTTTTTTACGCAATTGCAGAAAATAAAGAATAATGATTATTTATAATATGTATTCTTTAGACTTTTTTTTAGACAAATACGAAAAGTTTGTGACATAGGATTTATATTAAAAGAGTTATTCGAGGAAACAATAAAAATATTAGATGAACCACCAAAATGCTTTGCTTTTAAGCTGTTATCGATTAAAAAAAAGCATTGACGTTTTATTCTTGACAATAATATTAAATTTATTATAAAATGATGCTTAATCTTTTCATATTTCAGCAAATTTTTAAATTAATTTATATCTAAAATCAAATTAAATTCAGATTTATCTCAAGATCTTAATCCTTTTCACTCGTTTTAATCGAATCTATCAGTTAATTTTATCATATTTATTTATGAATTGAAAAAAATATATTTTGAATTTAGAATTAATAATTTCAAATTTATAAAATGATACATAAAAATATTTCTTTATTTTATCTTGTAAGGACACTTGTCCTTGACGTATCTTGACATTGTTTTGTAGAAAAAATGGGAAAATTTCATGATATTATGGGGAGAAAAATATGAAAAACTATATTTTGCCTACATTGGCGTGATAAAAACAGAGTTATAAAAATAATATTGATAGAAATGGATGAAAAATAATATTGAAGGATTTCAAAAATAGTCCAATTATTATTTGTGAGAAGAATTTTAAGCAAAAAAAGCACTGTCACGATGCCATTATTTGTTCTTTATGACTTTTTTTATTTCTAAAGGTAAAAAAATATATAAACGAATGATATTATGCTACTATTGAATAATAAATAAGGGTTTTTTGTTGTTTTCTATCCAAACTCAATTAATGTTTTGATACTTTTGATCAAAATTATTCTATAATTAAATGATCTAGAAAATAAAATCAAAGCAGAATCCCGTTTATTATAAACACAATTCGATCATAATTATGTAATAAATTAGAAATATATTTTATTTTAAACCACTGATTACAGAATCGTTGAAAAAAAATCGGCATAGAACGAAAACAGAGTTGACGCTAATTATGTTTGTGAAAAACAATTGTCTTCGGCGTGCAAATCAGATACGCTAACTATCTCTTGCAATGATGAAAGTGATTTCGCACCAGCTTCCTGTCGTGCATCATCAGATAACAGCGATAATTCTTATGAATTGAGATAAGAATAAAATGTCGATACTATCCTTGTGGTAAGGCCGCCGAAAACGTTCGGTCTTTCTACACTTTCTCGACTAGTAAGGTCGATTTCCTGTCATTCAGCGGTTCAAGTGCCGACTTTAGTGATGTTGGCGGTCATCTGTGGTGGACAGCTTTCGAAATGCTGGCCTAGCTCCAGTTTGCAGGGCCGGTCGCGCCCGAAGGCCGACTGCACTTTTCGGTCTTTCTGTGTGCGCAAACATTGCGCCGATGACTTACTGCGACTTGTTGCATTTTCAATATTTGCACAAGCGACCATGTACATTCCACATGGCACAATTGCTTGTGAAATTTTCATTAGAAATGGCATCACGCGAATCACAATTGACTGTGACGCGAAATGTAAACGAACGATCAATGCGCGAGTGATGATACGCCTTGTATGGCGGAGGGAGTTGACGTCTGCATATAATAATGGATGCCAATTATTTTTTTTTATCAATATTGCCGTTTGATTGTGCCAAAAAAATTAATACAATGTGTGGCAGGTGGTAATCTTGTCTTAAAAAATTGCAAACAATATTAAGAAATAATTTTCATAATAAATACTGAGTAGGAACATTCTGCGAATTAATAATTGTTATTATAATTAAATTTTTTATTCATATATATTACGTTGACAATAGAATCAACGAATTTATTTTGAATATCGATCGAGGATAGGATTTAAATATATTTTCAACATTAGATTGAGATATTAGAAAAATTAGAAAAATACCATGGCCTGATAAAAAAAAATATATCGTCTCTGAGATAATAAAATGATGTCATTAATCACGAAATTGTATGAGTTTTTACACAAAAAAAAACATAAAATAAATAATGGTTAGGAAAATCTAATCGGAAAAGCGGATTGAGCTAAACGAGCATGATCGACGTATATCGTATCCAACTTTTTGTGAAAAACTATTTTTTTGTCCAAATTAATTAAATGAAAGTTTATTAAATATGACAATAAAATCACAGAATTTATTTTAAGTATCGATCAAGAACAAGATTAAATTATATTTTCGACACGAGATAAAAATTCTCGGATAATGTGCCCGATAAAAGATAAAAGAAAAAATAATGTATTTCCTTCCCTCTTCCCTCCTTAACCCTTTCAATGCGGCGGGTCTAAACACAATTCTGCATCTGAGTGCGGCCGCCGTTTTAGACCAAATTATTTTTTTGGCGAAATAAATTTGTATTCACCGTTTACCGCTATATTAGACCATTTTCCTATACGAGATTTATGCAAACATGTTGATTAGGATATGTTCTTCCATCTCAACTAAAAAAATAAACTCGATTCGCTTTATTTTCGTAATAATAAATCGAACAAAATATCAATTGCTCAAACAGAGATTAAGTGAGAAAAAATGGGAATGCGAATCAAAATCAAAAATGCGAAATGCAATTTTCTTATACCGTTACATCCGTACGCGTGTATGTGGAACATAATGTACGTGGAACACCCTTAACAACCCCTAAGCCGCGATACGTCACCGATACTACTGCGGAGATTTGAATGAGACACCACGCGCGATTTGAATCGTTACTATTCATATTTACATATTACATGGTTTCCTATAAATTTCTTGTGATATGTTGTATATTTATTGATAGCTGTGTTTATTAGCTGATTTTTAATATAAACACTATCACTTAACTCGGTCTAGTTTACATGTAACGACAAGTTAAAGTTTTAAAGAGTCTCGCGCATGTACAGCATGCGGCCGCACCCTGGACACGATTTGTATGCGCATGTACGTCATGCGCCTCGCACTGAAAGGGTTAAAGCGAGCCGCGGTCTTTCGATACTTTCTCGCAATCTGATAAATTTTGGAAATTTGAGAGTAGGGAGTTTTGGGTTTCAGTTTTTTACCGCGCTGCAGTTCCCCGCTAAGTTTATGGGTGTAATACCCTATATTGAAAAAATAAATAAATAAAAGAATATTCCCGGAACCGATAAGGTAATGCGATATATCGTCTCTGGGATAATTCGGCACAATAAAGCACATTTTGTATCCATTTTTTTGTCCAAATTAATTAAATTATTGAGAAAAAAACTAGCATTAGTATCATACTAATGATTGGTAATTAAGAAATCCTGCTATCAGAGGCCTAAAAATAATATTAGTTAATATATCATATTCAGAAATTAAATTTATTAATAAAAATAAGAAAGAAATCTTTAAAAATTGTTTAAATTCATTCGTATTTTAATAAATAACTCAAAAAAGCTGATAAATATATTAATATTAATTGTGGGAAAATATCAAAGAACATATAGCTGATAATTAGTAATATTTTTACTTAGGAATAAAATGGATTTAATTATTACAATAATTTAAAAAAAAGCATATCAATTTTTTTTAAATCTGAAAGCCTTGTTTTAGTATATATTTGAATTGATTTAGCGTTAAATTTTGCGAAATTTAATTTCGCTATGTATCAAATATGAATTAAACCAACGGAAGAGATTAAAATAAAAACAAGATCATGTTCAATATCAAAAATATCAACTTTTTCTCACGCGAAACGAGTTTTTAACACACAATAATTAAATAAATATTTTCACTCAAAAAATCATATATAATCATACGATATCAACCGAACATGTCAAAAAATAATTAATAAACACATCCTGATCGATTAAATAAATTCGGCAAAAAAAGCCATTCACCGTTCAATGTCGCCAAAAATATATATTTGCACACATTAATTGAATACAATTATGTCAAAATTTAACGAGCAACCATACGCAACGTGTGTATCCGGGTAAAACGATACAAACAAACGTGCAGATATATGGCCGGGCGCCAAACGTGTTTCGGCCAAAATAAACGGCCAAACATTGACTTATTTCGAATGTTATAATATGCAATTTGGTAACGTTACGATTTTAAACTTGGTTACATAAACCGCGACGCCACATTATATTATTTGAGTGAAAGTGACCCTGAAACTGTTGAGCCGAACGAAAATCGATACGGTGAAAAGTGACGACAGATAATGATATCAAAAAAAAATTAAATAATACCATTTTTTATTTCATTATTAGAGACGCGAGACGAAATCATGTCAAATTATTCAATATTATGCACAATCGCCGGCATTACATAAAATTGGCCAAATGCCGTTTAAAGTTCATAGAAATAGATTGCAAACGCGAAATCGATTTCGAACGCAATAAATAAAATAATAATAATAAAAAAAGACATTTAAAATTACATAGTGCAGCAAGAGTCTCATGGTAAATGAAAGTAACTGCTCATTAGTGAAAGTAGAATGACTTATTTACATACATAAAAACATCTTTATGCAGAGGAAATGGTTCACTGGCGAGATATGTTGCTTGCAACATATATGACACTGTACTGAGATGTGTGTACGTGCTAACCGATACCGGAGTATCAGTATCGGTTATCGCGTTCGAATGACGAAAAAAAAAACATTAAACAACTATTATATAATAAAATACGACATTGATACGCGGCAATAGAGATAACGTTTGGAAATATTTTTCCTTGTATCTCTGTGAAGGCGAATTTTGAAACGATTATTTTATATATGAGAATTAATTCAGATAAATGACGATGACCTAGAAAGCATTAAATAAAAATATATTCGATAATAATCTCGCAATCATTTCGTATAGATCAGTGACAAACTCACCATCTCATAGCAAAAACCTAATGCGAAACCAACCCCATGTGAAATAACTATACAAATTTGTATATACTATAAAAATTTTGACATTTTAACAAATAAACCTTGAATTGAGAGAGTAATGAAAGCATTTAAAAATAATATACGAGATTCAAAAACAGTCATTTATGTGATGAAAATTAATCTGTACGGGTTCGAATATATCAAGAATGAATAATTCTAGATGAAAATTCAACATTTCTTTGACATCTTGTGATAATAAATAATAAATAGATTATATACTTAAACCAATGTCGCAAAACAGTGGCTTTCTAAACGGTAACGCTTAACCAATGGCAACGCTTAAACCGATCCTAAGGGTCAAAAATATAATTTTGGATTAAATATGGCCATAAATTACAGCACAGTTCAACGATTAAAACGTGGACAAAGACCCAGAATTTTCATAGAAAATCATTCATCATTTTCACCCGATTTTGCTGCATCTGACCTTTTTAAAAATGAGAATCAGTGGAAAAATATTAATTAATATATAATAAAAAACAGAAGAGTAATCAACAGAATTAATGGTATACCATTGCAAAGCATTGGTTTCTGCTCCTCATATGTTGATAATTCATTGCTTAAAATTGCTTCTATATTAGTATAGATTCATCTGAGTTTGCAAAAGAGTCTAACATAATCGGATGGAACACGTCAAGAATAAAATAGTCCTTCAACTTCTTCAGAAGGAGCTGAAGCTTCTGTATACTGTCAAAACACGTAAAATACTGAGCACTTTTGACACATCAATCGTGGATTAAAGTATAGCCTTCTGCGGATCATCATGGAGGGAAAAGTAGAAGATAAACGGGGGTTGGGATGAAATAAGCTATCGTGACTCAGCAACATTCAAGAATTGTTTCAGCTTGCCAAATGAGGTCATTATTTGGAGAAAAACTAAGATATGTAAATCGCCTACGTCCGAAAAGAGAATAGGCACCTGAAAAAGAAGACACAATCACAGATAACAATTGAAGAGTGTCTTAGAATCTTTCAATTATCAAAATCAAACAAGCTGCAACTCATCGCCATTATTTTCCAGGAACTTCAAAAATGCAAAGAAAATCGATTCAAAATGCACTTTTAGATAACCAATGAACTTCCGTGTTATATACTAAACGATTATAATCTTTATCATATTCCAAGGCGTTTCTTTTTGATTTTATTAATAATTTGGCATCACTAAGCATTTACTAAGAATTTTGGCAAATTGTTTAAATTCATTGAATATATAAATAACAATTTTTGGACTTTTATAAATCTCACATAATCTGAAAGTAAAGCTACGTCCCCTGGCAAAGTTATCTCGTCAATCTGTAGAGAGAATGGTAGAGAATTGTTATATGAAGCACGTAGTCCATCGTCATCTCTCGCAGATGTTATCGTAATAATAGTGTTTTCAAAAAAAAATCATTGACTCTTTCAAAAAAGGTTAAATCGATATATTTTTTGTCGCAACAAAAAAGTGATTGGTGGAAATGTTTTTGATCTAAAACTATTTATTATTCACCTTAAGAAGCTTTTGGGGCAAATTGAAAGTAGATTCCAGCAATTTTCTATTAGTCCAGTTAGACGTTTCTAAGATTTATAATTCTATAGCGGAAATTCTTTTAAAAATAACGTCAGAAATTGAAGATGAATCTTTGAATGTTCAAAATTACATCATATCAAAATCTTGCGGACTGAATAAAAATATTTGGAACCTAGCTGACCATAATAAGTACCGTTTTTGAAAAAAGGAGCTTACAAAATTAAATCCTGTTTTTGTTCCACATATTTGTGTGAATCTTTATTTTCCACCATGAACATAATTAAATCAAAAACCAGATCTCGACTTTACTCGATTACTTTGAAACTTTGAAAAGTTAGTAAGTAAAATGCAATGTCAAAGATCGCACCAAATTTGCTTGTTATTTTGAATATATTTTATTTTATTACTTTTTATCTTAAACGGTATGGTATTTTTTTATCATTTTTTTGTAAATGTGAATAAATGCTTAATCTTTCGATTTATAATAATTTAGTAATTAATATAAAACATACATATGTAGAGCTGTTTTGGGAATAATGATAAAATAAATAAATAATTAATATGTAGTACTATTCCCCTAAATCTAAAATACGCCCGGGTCTGTAATTAAGTTAAGAACCCCTGGCATAGAGGATACTATTTACTGGTGAAGTTTTATTAAAAGTTGATTAAATTGGTTTTATTAAAAGTGAAGTTTTATTAAAACCATATTTAAATATTGTCCACTTCCTAATGAGTTTTAATCAGCCACAGACTTTCTCAGACCCCTGAGAATCCGTTGGAACCATTTTAGGAATCGCTGGTATGGATAATAATTGACGAGAAAAGAAATTTATAAGATTTATAATGGAAAGCCGTTCAATTTTCAGATAAAACACGCGTTAGGTCATAAAAGTCATCGGATATAAACCGAGTAATGATGATATTAATTTTTAAACGAAATTGTATATTCGCTCTAATGCAAAATGCAATTAGCAATTTCGTATAATGTGTGGTTAGCCTTAATGAAACAAAAATTAAATAAATAATATTCGCGCGCGCTCGTTTGCAATAAATAAATTTACGCGAAACATGCTCGCGCGAAAATTTGTTACGGCCAAGCGTAAAAATCGTTCGATCGCACCGTAGAAAAAAAAACGCATTTCAAATATCGAATGCATTAACGAAAAAATTATTCGTGCATCATCATTAATACATTTTTGTTAATTGATACGGCGCTACCATATATATATATGCATGCATGATTATTGAGAACGTCTAACCGGAAAACGGAAATACGCATGTGATGTAAGAATGAAGACGTTTCGTGTCGAAAAAAAAAATCGAGGTCTAAAACTCATGACTAAATATTTTCATTACTACTAATGCTATAATTGTGCTGGATTACATATTTCATGCATTACAAACGTAATTGATTTTAATGCTGACATTTACATATACGAGAAAAAAAACTCGTCTTACCATAAATAACATTATAAAGAAAAGAGGAAATGATTTAAAATATTTTTTGATTACGATTAAAAAATATATATCTAATCAATTTCGATCGATGCATAAAAACTATGTCATTATTTATAATGTATCTCAACAATAACAATCGATTTCGTTGCTAAAATCGATCTCGCTAGCAAAGCGATCATCATCACGTGAAATAACGTATGAAGGAACTGAAAATCTGTGCACATAATTGAAACGATGTGCAAAGAAAGGAAAAGTGTTTGAGTTAACGACTCGCCGGTGTAGCTCGATCCAATTTTTCAGATCACCAGAGCATTGCGAGAGTTGGTTTACTGAACCGAACACATGGAACTAACTCGTGGATTTCCTTGATATTTTACATTTTGCTAACACGATAGGAAGTTCGCTATTAGGTCAATAATGATGCTCACTGCCGGGTAATGCGAAAAAATAGCAACACGGCGATATTGATCCTAATGGCGAAGAATGTGCGATAATTTGTTCCTGGTTAAATAATCCAAATTTTAATAACGTGACCGCATAATCCAATTAAAGCACGGTGTAATTATACTGTTAACTAAATCAGATATTATACATATAATTAAACTAAGACCCTAAGGCTAATAAAACGTTGTATCAATTCAAACATCACAATATTTTTTTTATTAAAGAAAATTCTCGAAAAACATTCTCTAAAAAATTAGATAATCATTGCATTTACATTTTTTTTTAATCATCTTAAATATTTATAATTAATTAATATTATGAGGCTATTGAGGTCAAAACTTTCAGTTTCATGTTTCATATTATTAACACATATATAATGTAAATAATATCATACTAGGAAAGGCCGGAATTACGGCCCATCATGCCTCAAAAACAAATATATACATATTCGGAAATCTTTGATTCAACGTCCTATCAATAACGAAAATCCTATTCATTAAAAATCTAAGAAAAACAAAATTGTCTGGATATTAATTGGTTCATCAAGTTAAAACATATTTATTTATAATAATATAATAAAATCTTTATTATTCTGAAAAATTATTTATTTTAAAAAAAATCTGTGTAAATTTCGGTTCCGTTTTCGTTCCGACTTAATTTTTAAAAAAAAGAGATTTTGTTATTATCCGTTCATTGATAACCGAGTCGTCCGAATGGGGTCTATCAGAGACCCCAAGCATTTCGATTATTGATAAATTATTCATTGACATTTTACTTTATTTACTTATTTCAATTATTCACGATATGCTTCATAATTTGATTTTTTTTAACTAATCAATATGGCACCTAAATTACACGCGCGCTCGGCGATGTTCACTCGGCACATCGTACCGGATGCGAGCGTGAAAAAACATCGCGCCCGTGACAATAATTGCCCGCAATTGCGGTCAATGATTCTATATTATTATTAATTTTTAGACTTTTTTAGATGAATACAAAAAGTTTGTGACATGTAGGATTTATGGTAAAGAGTTATTCGAGAAAAATCAAAAACTTGGGGTCCCCAATATACCCCATCGTCACGCCTCGGTTAAAAATGTATAATATACCGATATGAGCCGTTATTTCTTTTCGGTAAAAATAACGGTTCGAAGCATTTAATCGATTTTTGAAATTGGATTTTCGTATTATCGTACAATTATTAATACGGATTTTTTAAATGCTGAAAATCTTTCAGCTTAACAAGTCCTGAAAATAAAAATAATAGATCTTGATATATTTTTTTAAATTAAAAAAAGAATTTAGCCTTTAATCGTCAATTAAAAAAATATTTTTGAGATCATTTGCGATGAATAAAAATAAGTATTATAGTTTTGATGGGGTGTGGTGAACATTTAGAATATTATTAAGGTGTTTATTATTACTTAAACTAATAAATAATAATAAATTACTAGAAATAATCAGTTTTTCTTTATATATTTAATAGAATTTTTCAGTAAAACAAAAAAATAATGTATTTAAAAAAATAACACGCCAACAAGTTGATGACATTCGCATCATTGAATATGTCTAAGGACTTTTAATTAATATATAAATAATTATCAAATTAAAAAACGTTTAAAGATCGTCATTTGCATTTAAAATTATGGAAAAAATGCATAATCTTCGACTAATATATAACAATATTATATCATTCAGAATATATATGATCGCTTCGTTGAAATATCAAGTCATTGAGAATAAAAAAAAATATTATAATAAGGTACATTTCACTTTCCACGATAAAATCGCCGGCCTCCAACCGATCCACCATTATGAATTGAATCACAAAATTAATCATGTGAGAACTCATCTCTTATCCGAGACATTCGGTTTCATCGCATATGACATAACATGTGGGAATTAATTTTTGTATACGTCATTGTGCACAGCATCTCCCATTAGTGATAAGCACTAACAATCTTTGTGGCACAATTGCGACCAGAGCCACTCTCGCATACGATCACCTACATTTATTCGTGTGTTATATAAAAAGGTATAACCGCCGGGTGAAATCTTCGGTAATGGCCTCCAGATAAATTACCGGAGAACCGGCCGATTATTTATTAGCGTCATCATCGTCGTATTCCATCTTTTTAATACAAAACGTATTTGAATTAATCGACGCGTTCACTTTCGTACACGTGTCGGCGATCGACGCCATCGATCAAACGACGCCTGCGATGCGAAAATTCAAGGATCTGACGAAATCGCGTTTCCGGATATTAACGAAAAATAATTTATAATTGATATATCAATCGAAATATGAATGAAAAAATTTAGCTAATGAGCTATCGACGATGATGTTCGATCGCTTATAGGCGTCGTGTATTACATCCGATTACTCTCATTAAAGCATCTCAGGTGTCCATTAGTAGAGCCAATTATTCGCATAGACACAGCCGTCAATCAAGCCGTGATTAACGATGGCCCATTGCAAAATGGTACAGATATGCAGCGCCCAAAACAAACGCCATTAAACTTTGCCGAAATGCTAAGCAGAACGATCTTGACACACATGAAGGCGCCGACTATTGACATTTATATCTCCGGTTGACCCGGCGAAGGCGAAAAAAACGTGAAAAACTCGTAACTCAATTAGTAGTTAGCAGCCTTCCTGTGCACAATCCATCACGGTGCAATCCTCGTTTGATTTTTATTTTATTATCCGATGATTCGAGCGTGTGTGAATTTATATTGTGTATTTAAAAATTGTATTTCCATATTAATGTGGCTTTTTCTTAACGAAAATCATTTTAATGACGAAAGAACGCATGAGTGGTCCGCTAATTTATGAGCTTGCTCACGATGGACGGATTTATTGTATGAAAAAATCGGATTGCGACATAGAGCCATGGTAATTTTATATATATATAATATGAAAATTCTAATTTTCAACAACTACAAGGCAAAGTTGCACAATGCTGAAGATTTTTTTTCCAATCAAAAATATGATCGACTGTATCATTCAACCTGACGTATCTCCTCATTTAAAAATAATATAATCAGTTAAATGGTAACTTATTAATTTCAGAATCAATGATCCGATTTTTTTTCATTATTTTCATAAAGTATTATACAATATTAAAATGAATTTTGCTCAAAAAAAGAATATATATATATATCTTTACCATAGATAAAATCGAGACAATATAGTGCGGGACAAATCGGCGCAGACGATTGCGCCCCTAATTTCGCCTGCGTTCAAACATTTAATTATTAATTGAATTTATTCTTATCGATTTACTGATATTAATATTCATTTTCCAATTGAAGATTATACATTAACATTTAAATTTTTACATTAAATGAATTATACAATATTGAAATATCATCTTAAATAGCTTTTAAGTATCTGAAACTCTAATTTAAGCTTAAAAATATGCACTGGAAATGGACTAAACAGCTTAACACTATTCAATGAATTTATCGACACTTGAATATTTAATAATTAATTAAGGCTCTCCATGATTAACTACACAAAAATCAATATAGATGAATTTATCTTCATCGATTCACTAATACTAATATTTATTTTCCAATTGAAGAATAGACGTAAACCCCTAAATTTTGCATTCAAATGAATTATATGATATTTAAATATTTTCTAAACTTAAATCCAGCTTATAAAATAGCTGCTAAAGCTTGAAAAGTATTTTCACAGTCTAAGCAGCTTAAAATTATTCAATGAATCTATAAATACAGATTGTATTAGAAATGATTTAATAACAATATATATAAAATGAGACAATATAGCGCGGGACAAATCGGCGCAGACGATTGCGCGCCTAATGTCGCCTGCGTTCAAATATTTAATTATTAATTAAAACGAAATTCATGTAGATGAAAATATTCTTATCGATTTACTGATACTAATATTTATTTTCCAATTGAAGAATAGGCGTAAACCTCTAAATTTTGCATTCAAATGAATTATACGATATTTAAATATTTTCTAAACTTAAATCCAGCTTATAAAATAGCTGCTAAAGCTTAAAAAGTATTTTTACAGTCTAAGCAGCTTAAAATTATTCAATGAATCTATGAATACAGATTGTCTTCGAAATGATTTAATAGCAATATATATAAAATGAGACAATTTAGCGCGGGACAAATCGGCGCCGACGATTGCGCGCCAAATTTCATCTGCGCTCGAATATTTAATAATTAATTAAGACTTCGGCACGATGAACTACACAGAAATTCGAGCATAATTTAATATTAGCATATGAATTTATATATTTAAAGATTGACTAATATTTATTTCCAATTGAAGATTAGTCGTAGACTCCTCAATTTTGTATTCAAATGAGTTATACAATATTAAATAACTTAATCTGGCTTAAAAACATCGCTAAAACTATAATTTAAGCTTAAAAAGTGTAATTATTAAACGTACGCTTTGCATTATGACCTACACAAAAGCAAAAAACATTATTTATTTTAAATGCATTATCGATTTACTTATATTTATATAAGTAATATCTAGACTATCCGATTATAATATTTTACTTAAAGAATAATTTTACATTTTTAGCGTGTATCGCGAGCGCAATTGTCGTTGTTTTCCGATTTTCGGCGCGGAATCGGTACTGATTTTCATTATGAAAATTATTTCATTTAATTATTTATCTGGTAAACTAAGATATCTTAAAGATCAGGATATTACTTCGTATATTTTTGTCATAAAGCAGTGATCTTTGATGAGATTGTAATATATACATACAAGGAAATAATTTATAGTATTTAAAAATCATTCTGCCAAGGATGATGCTGACTAATTTAATCACGAATTATTCACTGATAACATTTCGTCCGCAATATGGAAATTTTAATGTTAGATAAATCCAATAGATATTATTTAAAAAATGACGTAATTAAATCAAATCGAGTATTAAAATAATACGACAATTAAATTTTAGCATGCATATTTATATTGTATTTATCTGGACACGACGCTGATGCGACACAACTATCGCTGAATATATTATAACATCATCTGCGCATATTAATAATTAAAAATTGACGGTGAAAAACAATCGTGTCAAAAGCAGCCGGAGATTGTCGCCGCAATGCAACAACGGCTGCACGAATTATGCAGCCAATCGTTTTTCTCAGCCGATGATCCGCGAATTTTCCCGAGTTTGAATGCGAATTACGCAAACGGCGCAAAGACGCAGCCGTCTAATTAAATCGTTTAAATATTATGATGGCAATGATTTTCTATTTGGATAGAGATCCCAGATACGTTTCCGAATCTGCGGAGGCTTACGCAACGGCCCCGCGGCCTTGCGAGCGAGCACGCTCCGAGATTCGGAAGAAAGTGTTATGGCCGCATAATGGCCGTCTTTGTTTCCGAAAGAAAGCGTGGGTCTGTTTCCTCCTGCGTTTACGTAACCAGGGCTCAGGTGTCGAGTGGTTTCGGAAGCGACTCATTGTCTCCGAAAAAATTGGCTGAAAAATTTTTCGCATTTTTCCGGCCTATTAACAACGTATTGTGGCGAAACGAGGCGACTTGTCACGTTCTGGCACCGGGCTTAGAGCATCGAGATAATCGCGTTTGCGAAAATTGCACCGCCGTTTCCGAATGTGGATTCGCATGCAATTATGCAAACGCAGTTTCGCAACGAGATGTAATTTTTATCGATGCACGATTCACTCTCATCGGTCAGTGATCACGCAGCTACCATTTCGAGATCAATGGTTTCTCAGAAATTCACTCGAATGCAACGCTACAATGTTGCACATAAGGGTTATGCCCTTTCTCAAACAAAAAATAAATTAAATCGTACTAAGTAACTCTTTCTCTGTTTTATTTTATTTTATGCGCGATAGCTTAAATATATATAGTAATATTTCTAAAAAAATCTAATTCGATCTCTGAAAAATAATAAAACTGAAAAAAATCAGAAAACTGCTCAATGTGACATATTAAAATCGGATCTATCTACTATAAAAATATTTTTTCAGCAAAAATCTTTCCAAGGAATATTCTAGAAGCGATTTCAATCGTAATCTTTATTTATTAACACGTTTACTGCCAAGCAAAAATTTTGAAAGTTCGGGCTGGGCCAGCAACAAATTTTGGTTGGATATTATGTATGTTATTGTAAGTAATATAAATAATCTGTAATGTGTAATTGGGAGAGGCCATGGTGGCAATTTATGCAAGAAAATCCAATGTAAAAAGTATCCGGCGGCCCCTGGGTAACATTTAGTTTTCGATGTTTTGCCGGCCACATGTGGCCACCATGGCGGTAGACGTGTTTCTTTTTCGAAAAATAAAGACTGTTCGTATGAATTATGCAAATTGTCCTTTAATTTTGATCTAACCGATGAAAAATCGGATCTAGAATTCTATAAATAGACAAAAACTATGCCAAAGAAATGTTCCTTACTAAAAATGGGTTTTAATTACGTATGATTTTTTAATACTTTTGAGTAATTTCGGACGAATGCGATTAATAATTTAATAAAATTAGATCGGAGACGTACAGTCAGTCTAAAAGTATGCAAAGGCCACTATCAGATATACATTTAGATATACACAGATAGAATTTAAAGCGCGAAAATACATATAGAGTATAATAAAAGCGGAAAATATTAATTTGGGACTCTACGGATTGTTATCCAGTTTTTTTTTAATTATTATTATTAAAACGCATTTATTTATTTATTATATATCAAAATAAATCTATTACTCAATATAATTATTAAAAAAAAAAAAAATTTTAATTTTCCATTCTTTAATGTAATAAATAAAAAAAGTTGGATATCCTAGAGTTGTTTTCTCACGCAAGACTACAAGTTGACTAAAACAATGCTAAATAATAAATAATAAAATAATCTGATGCGCGGGTAGATTTTTTTCTTGGTATATTTGATTTGAATTAATCACGCGTAAACGCGTGCACGGACTGAACCCCGGAGTTCGCTAGCCCGCGAAAACGCGTGCACGGACTGTAATGTGTTAAGATGCGTTAGCCTCATTATTCGTCGTACAATGCCCTTTGCGACTTATTAATACTCCCGAAGACGTCAAAAAAATATCAAAATACAAAATAGTTTTCATTAAAACAATACTATTTAGACCCATCATTATTTGTCAGACATGGACCCTTACGACTTCTTAATATTCCTAAAGAATTGCTTTATCCCAACTATTTAAAAAGAGCTGTTTTCTAAACACAAAGTTTGATAATGAAAAAATCGCCGCAAAATAACCATTTTTAATATTTAGCTTTTAATGATTAAAAAAAATTAAGTTGATTGACCAGAGGTTGTCAAAAGCTATTGATCAAATAAATTAATGGATTCAAAGATTGACTAGATGTTAAGTTATTTATTTCTTTGTATTTATATTACAAGAAGTGCTATCATAAAAACGTCATTAAACTGGAAAATCTTCTCTCATATCATTAATGCAATCGAATGCATACGAATATGTGATTTATACATAATTATAGAATTAAAATAAAAAGTTTAATACATTTCACAATCAAAAGTCAAAATAATTTCAACGGTAATTAACGCCATAGGTTAAACATTGAGAAAAATTTCATCACGTCGTATCGATGTATTCAAACAAGCGCTAATTGCGGCAAAGATTCGATTAATCGATTGCATTTTGTGTTTAAAAAAAAATAATAATCACCAGTGAAAGTGATTTGAATTCACAAAAAAGGCACGACTGCCAATTACCCGGATTCGGAAAGGGTACGATCCCATAAGGTCAAATTCAAAGCAGCATATTCTTCACGAATATCCCACGGACGATTGTGCGGGTTTGCGATAGTAATTACTTCCTTTCACTCAAGAATCGGCGATCCATCACTCGATGTCGTACACACGCCCGATCCAATGTAAACAACCGTCTGAACTTTTACATTCCGTTTGTCAATCAAAACGATGATTTTTTTCACAATTCGAACGAATATCGAAATTCGTCACGACGACCGGCATCGATGCCGGGATCGTGCGGGCACAACAATCGATACCAATCAACGGATCGCCACCCCAATGCGTTTTATTGAAATCGTTTCCGAATCGGAAATGTCAATGCGGCCGATTGCGTAACGTTGCCACTTTCTATGGACGATTTAAAGGTCAATTCGATATGCGATTTTTATTCGGTTAAATTTTTGAAAGTGGACGGTATCGATGCAGTATGAGAAAATGTTTAAATGCCCTCTTGTCGGCGTTATTAGCCGCGTTTGTTATATCACGTATATTTAGAATAAAAATTGCTATCTTTTGATGCACTCCAAATTACAGTCACGTTCTGCTTAATGTCAGCATACACTGTGTTGTACATTCAAACGAATGATATAATAAAAAAAATTACACATTGTGAAATTACACATGTATGCAAATACAATGTGCAAAAAAAATATACCCTTGATATATAAATAAAAATTAAGTGCATTTTTTCTATGGCATCTCGATCGCGCGCTCGGCCAACAATTGCCGGCGAAAATCGTACGCAAGTGTTGCCATTGCGCAACCGCGTCTCTTTTAAATTCGCTGAGAAATATCAATTGTTCTACTTTTATTGGTGTAACACCGTTGGCCTTCTCTTTCATTAGCAACAGTTTTGGCCCGCAGCCGCGCCGCAGCCGGCCAGCACCTCCGTCAGCTGGGACTTTCATTTTTGTTTGCTAGCGGTACGGCGTCCTCAGTCACGACGAAGACCAGCAAGCACCGTTGTGCAATCGGTTGCCGAAAACGGCGGCTCAACGAGAGCGGTGGTCCTACCGTAATTCTTCGGCGGTTGACGTACGTACCGACGGATCAAACACGTGCGGATGCGATGATGACACGTCCATTTTACATGCACATCCAATCCGACAGTGCATTGTTGTAAAATTGCTAAAAATGTTAAATTGCCGACGGCCGTTCCGTGGAAATAACGACTGTTCCCATACCTATTGCCGGAGTTAAGCAAGATTAGGCGCGGTCAGTACTCACATGAGAAAGAAGCCATAAAAAGATTAAGCAAAACAGTTGTTTTCTAACGCAAGACTACAAGATTTGAAAAAAAAAATATTAATTCATTGCAAAAAAATAGTTATTAAAACAATGCTATTGAGATGCCCTAGCCTCTGTATTCATCGGACATGACCCTAAGCAATTTCTATATACTCATGAAAATACGGCATTTCCGTGCACGCGTTTTCGCGGGCTAGCGAACTCCAGGGTTCAGTCCGTGCACGCGTGCCAAAAGATATAAGAAAAATGCATGTGATATTAAAAAGAGATATTTTCTAACACTGGATTTGATAAATTAAAATTATCGAAATATTCGATTTTACAGGATGTATAGATCCATGACGTATCTTGACATCAGAAGTGATATCGAATGCTACTTTATTGTATGAAATTGTAAAAATAATGTTAATTCTCGAAATTTTTGACCAAAACAACGCTATTAAGACGCCTTAACCTCTGTATTCGTCAGACATGACCCATACGACTTCTTAATATACCCGAAGATGTAAAAAAATACATGATAATACCACGTTTTACTAAAAAATATAAGAATTCAGCGCTTTCCAACATAAGAATTAAAAAAAAAATTTGCGATTCAAAATTACTGGGTTTGATAATGAAAAAAATCGAAATCATGACGTATCTTGACATCAGTAGCAATATCGGATTCTACTTTATTATAGGCTATTGAAAAAGTGTTCTGTTGTACTCAGCAATTTTTTTATTTTGAAATTTGACCACCCTATTAAGACGCCTTAACCTCTGTATTCGTCGGACATGTCCTCATGCGACTTCTTAATATTTCCGACGATATAAAAAAAAACACGAAAGTACAACGTTTCATCAAAAAATGTAAGAATACCGCGTTTTGCAATAAAAAAGTGCGGAATTTAGATATTTTCTATCAAAAAACATAGAAATATTTGTTTTTCGCAGCTGTATAAATCTCTGACGTATATTGACATCAGTAGCAACCTCTGTTTTTGCCGGATATGACCCCTGCAATTTTTTCATATTGCCAAAGATGAAAAAAAACAGATGAAAGACAATCATTTTGCTAAAAATTTGTGGATAATGTTAGAATCGCTGAAAGAATTAAACGCCAAATCGAAAAATGCGTTCAAGAAGTGCTTTAAATATTGGAAAATTATTTTTTTAAGAAAAATTATAAAAAGCAACTATAGCTTTTGATTAGATGTCCGAATGAATAAAATGTTTTTAATTAAATACAAAAAAACTTCTCAAGTCAACACGTGTGACCTACAGAGAGGAAAAGGTCAACATATTTCAGAACTTTGATTTACGACAATAGAGAGGTGCTATTGATGGTAAAATCATAAAGCTAAAAACTTAAAATTGACTTCATAATAGTAACTCCTATTATGACTGAGTAAATTTAGTACTTAACCAATTTATATTTAAAAATATCTTATTAAATTTTATTTGTTTTAGATATAATTGGGAATTTTAATTGATGTTTGAGATAATTTCGTGTTATTTTTTTTAATTAAATCTATAATAGAAAATTAAAAAATACTCTCTTATAAATACTGATATTCTTAAAAAAAATAAGGTTCGATAGTACAAATATACGCAATAAAAATCGATTAAAATGGATTTAGAACACCAAATGAATAATTCTCCTAATTAATAAAATAATCCTACGTAACACTTTATTCCAATACAGTATGATCAAAAACCGTTTAAAAAATAATGCTATGCATTTTTATTCTCCGTGTTATTTAAAAACCGCGTAAAATTAAGAATCGAGTATACGTATAAATAATATATATGAACAAAATCTGAAAAAATATAAATAACGGCCGTTAAACATGCAATAAATTGCAAAACTATTTTTTATCGCGATGCCACAATTTTCCTTGCACAATTTTCTCATACGCCCACAACAATGAAAGAGGGCAGATACCTTATGAATAATTTCAATAATATGATTATAGCCATTTTCCAACATCCAACATTGCAAACAATTACATAGCCGATCAATAAATAAATATATAAACAATCGAGCGCAGTTTCGTCACTCGATGCCAAAATGAACTTGAATTCGTTATGTCATATGCGCGAATCGATTCTGGGTTACCATCGTTGTGACATTACGGATTCTCAAACGCAAAATAATGGCAAACAACTAATCAAATATTGCGCCCAGTGAATGGACGCTGAAAAAAATGCATATGTATGCGTTTATATAACCGTACGAAAAAAAAAATTGGATAACACTTTGATAATAATGAAAAAACGATACAAAGCGAAACAAATTGAATTGCAAAAATCATATGGATCCTTATGCATTAAAATGTATTTTGCATGATTTTCTAAAACCTTGTCCTCGTTAACGATATCTAATATAACAATAATATATTCTTCGTGGGACAAATAATTAACACGAATCTGCGTATCACTAAAAGCGTTATCACGTATCGCCATTCGAAGGTTCATTATGACACCGTTTGCTTCAATAATGATGACACTAGTTCCATATCGAGATGAATATACGGGGAATATAATCCCTTGAGCGGCACGTATCGCTGATAAAGGATGTTCCACGTGAAAAATCATATCAAAATATTTCCCACGTTATTGATCGCATAATGAAATATGTTATTTATTTTCAGTGAAAAAAAAATATATATGGAAGCCGCAGCGTTGGATAATATTTCGGTTTGGTAATATGATAATGACATGGACACGCGTGTCATTGTTGTGACGGAGATGGTAAACGATCACACAATTTAATGGACCAAAGAGAGGCTTCTTTGTGTCATTACAAATTCATATCGAAACGTTGAAGCGAAGACAATGAACCGAGTATGTTTCGGTTACATAAAGAAACAGGAATCCGAGACAATGTATGCACGACTACTCGTCGCTGATGATCCTTACCCGACGGGATAAAAGAGAATATGTTAAAAAATACTCTTAAAATTTGGCGCCAAATTGTATCAATGCCGCATTGTGACACGAATATTAAAAATCGTATTATCATTTTTGTAATTAATTATCCGGTTCCCTTCTCTCATCTATTAGCCTTGATAATCGAGAGTAATACAACTCGATTAACAGAACTTAATCAAAACATGATTTTTGATGCCATACACTGATGAATTTCACGAAAAAATATTTATATATATATATATATTCTTGTGTCATATTCCGCTTTCCCTTTTCATATATCTTATGTATATATTTATAATATAAATCAAATATATGCACATTTTACGATAAATACGTGACAATTAAACGATGTATCGTCCGATTTCTCTAGCGTCCTTCGCTCGCATCGCGAAAGTATACGCGATGCAGAATATATATTCGTTTTTTGGATGAAAAAAATAAATATGAAATTACGTCACTGTGTATCTAAAATGTTGACCGCAAACGGTAGTGGTAACATTGAATAATGTTCTCGTTACCAACTGGTTTTGTCGGAATGTCAAATCTAATGAAACATTCTCCGATTTTAAATATATATATATATTTTCGACGAATATAAATATATAATCTAATGTTATTTGCTTTGTGGTAAACCAGTCCCGCGGAAGGACATCGCCAGTGATCTATCTGGTGTTGCCCGGGTCGATCCATGAATAATTCAAAGCGATATATAGATCGGATCGTGGAAAATCGTATATTTTTCAATTACAGTTTGATATGCACTGGATCGCATATATATATATATATATATATTGTGTGTGAGGCGAAATAAAAAAACCTGTTTTTTTCGGTTTCATTATTGAAAAATTGTCGCCGATCGATCGCGCGCGTTTCACAAATGGTGAATTTCAAAATGTTTCGGTTACGCCGCAGCAGATAACGTATGACTTAATCTGTCGCATCTGACGTTTCGTCAGCGTGTCTCTGACCGAGATTTTCGGTGTTCGGGGGATTTGTGCAACGCGCAAGAAAGTCGATCACTTACCGAGAGTGAAACTGCGGCTGTCGAAGGACCGGCGAACCCCGCGCACTCACGGACTACACAAACGAGTTCACTGGGGAGGCTCTTCAGACGCGCTGAAGGCGGAGTTTCAGCGGCGCTTCAGCGGCCATGTCTCGGACGGATCTGACTGACGAGACGCTGCAGGTCCGGCGCGGCTCCGCTGAGCTGCTCGCGGTGCGCCCGGCGACACACTGGCTCTCGAGCCGCTCTTGCACCATATTTAACACCTCGCCGCCTCCCCCCACGGCCCCTGCATTTTCCTCGTGCTAGGGCCGTCGGTGGTGATTGAAAAAAAGCCTCGCGCAAAAGAAGCAAAAGACGTCGACGGCCATAAAAAAGCGGGCGTCCGACGCCCTTATCCCGCGATCCGATCGTCAGAAAATTGCATTTTTTATACGGATATTTATTTCGAAAACCATGACCTAACACACGCGCACTAATGCATTATTTCTACATTGGGATCGTTGATTAATAATGCTGTTTTTCATATGACAGGGGTTCCCAAGCGGTAGAGATCCAGGGGGTGAATCTCTAAATTGCTCGAATTTATCATTTTATTTTTCATCACAAAATAAATCACAATTTTCTTCCAGTGAATAAATATTTTATTGAATTATATATTGTCGATTCTGGTGCAATACCTTTTTATTAATCATTTAAATTAATTCTTTCCTGGCAAAAAACTGATCAAGGTGATTTTTATCCTCCTCATTTGAAATAAAGGATTTACCGTCTAAAAAAATTGTAGAGACCGGAACAAATAAGAATCAGTTGGTGCCAGATCTGGAGAATATGGTGGATTTGTCAATAAACTTATCCCTCGATTTACGCGGTAGATACGTTCCAGGAGAAAACGCGCAAATCGAAACTTCAAGTTCATATAAAGTAAGGGGATAGGTTCCAGAAAACCGCGTAAAACGAGTACATTGTAAATATCTGCATAAGAAAAGAGAATTTTATTAAGAAATAGATTTAATAGCTCGACACAAATTTACACATGTTTATAGTTAACACTCAAGCACCCGCCGTTTTCAGGCAAAACTTACATCTAAACCCGCATATTTTTATCGATCTTGCGATTTTGCGCGGCTCTGTAAAAAATGCTTAATAACTTTTATCCTATTGGAGATAATTTGGTCAAAATGAAGTATTATACGTATAGTATACTCATATTAAATTATTAGAATATTTAGATGTGAAAATGATAATAAATAGTATTTTAGACGATAAAAAATAAATAGATATCTTTATGTAGTATGTAGGTAATTTTAGCTTTGTAATAAAGGATGTGACGGGTTGTCCACATAAATATTCCAAAAGAGTTATTTTGTTGAATCGGATAAACAAACCCTAAATTCGTTCTGAAGCTCGATGTAAGTACTGTAAAGTTTTCGATCCAAATAATTTATTATTTCAAGGACAGTTTTCAACCATAAATAAATATATATATGTCATATATTTTACAAAGGGCATGCAGAGCAATGAATGAAACTGTGTCCAGTCGTAAAACTTCAAAAGAAAGCCTTTTGTTGCGCATTAGATAGCACGTTTCGTGTGAACCCGCGTTAGTGCGGGAGCGGGTGTTTACCGTTTACGAAAATTTCCGCACTAACGCGGGACCGGGTCCTTGAGTGTTAAAATCATAATTATATAATTGTAATTTTATTATTCCGCCTCCTCCCTGCTATATTCTGATTCAACCATTTTTTTCTTTTTGGTAGGCTCGAAATCACTACTATCATCGGATTCAAATCCAGCAGCAGGCTCTTCTTCTCGTCTCATTAAATAGTCTGTAACTAATTTTTGTGTTTTGTTTTTGTTTTTAAGTCTTTATAAATTTTAGTGTATTGAGCACACAGGCTTTTAAGGTCTCGCTGAAATTTAAAAGCACGTTCAATAACAGGATCAGTGGCAAAAACCTTATTTTCTAAGCTGTTGGCCAATTGTAAAATTTCAAAAATATCTTTAGACGTAAATTAATTTGGCTTATTAGTAATGTATACACCCGTCATAGCTTAGAGGTAATTATAATCAAATTATGATTGTTAAAGTTAATTGCCAATAAGCGCAGATAGTATTCAGATGGGTGACCATTCTGCATACTTCTGAGTGACGCTGGTCAACAGATGGGTGGGGTAAGCGGTGACGACCCTCATCTTGCAATAAATCAAATTGTCAAAAAATATACAGCTGGGTGCAAAGGCTGTATAAAACCACTGCGGTGCAGAAGGCAACGGGAAACCACTGCACTATATATTCCCATGAAAACCATGTCCATGGTCCTCCATAAGGGGAATTATGCACATGGTCACAATCCTCAGAAATGAGGGAAAGTGGATTAATATCTTGTATATAAAAAAAAATATAATAATATGTAATCGCTTCACGACTCAAAAAAAAATTAGTAATGTCATTATCACTATCATCGCTACTTTCAACATTTGCATTTTCGTTGCTTGCCACCATATAAATCAATTCTTCTTTGTCTATTTCCTGATCAATAAACAATTCATCGATGTCACTGAATTCTAAATTCTCCAACCCTTGTCCCAACGCTCTTGTTATATTTAAAATGTTGTTAAATGTTTCATTTCTTGCTGGAATTACATGATTACGTTCAACTACTTCTGGCCATACTGCTCTCCAACAAGCATTTAATGTTGACTTTTTAATTTCTTTAATTGCTAATCCTATATAATTCACACAATTTAAGATCGTGAAATTTTTCCAGGCTTCTAAAATCGTGAATGACGCATTTCTATCTATTTGATTTAATATTTCTTCATATGACCGCTTTATGTAGTATGCCTTGAATGTTGAAATCACCCCTTGGTCTAACGGCTGGATTATGGAAGTCGTATTTGGTGGTAAAATATAATTTTCAACATTTGGATGATGTATATTTTGTGGATGACCGGGCGCATTATCTACGAGTAAGAGAACCTTGAACGGAAGGTTTTTCTTCTTTAAATAACTTTCTGCTTCTGGGATAAAACATTCATTAAACCATTGTGTAAATATTGAAGCAGTCATCCAGGCTTTTTTGTTGGACATCCAATGAACAGGAAGATTTTTCATATTTACACCTTTCATTGCTCTAGGTTTTAAAGCTCTATTAATTAAAAGAGGTTTCATCATGCAATCTCCTGACGCATTACCACAAAACATTAACGTCACTCTAACTTTAGAAGCTTTAACACCACTGGCCGTTTATATATTATGAATGTACAACTTTTTTATAAAATACAATGAGGTATCTAATTTGATTTGCAAAACGTCCAATTTGATTTGTAAAACGTCCAATTTGATTTTCAAAACGTCCAATTTGATTTGTAAAACGTCCAATTTGATTTGTAAAACGTCCAATTTGAAGTGTAAAACCTGTATAATAAACCTATGTGACCCGCCACATGGATTTAATAAAAAAAAATATCAAATTTGACCCACTTGGGGAAAAAGTTCGCCATCCCTGAAACTATACTATTGAAACTATAATTATATTATAGTTTCAATGAAACATAATTTATCTTGCTCTCTTTTTACTATTAAATAACGACAAAAACTTTCTAAAAAATGAAAATAATAAACCTGATATCCTTTATATTCAAATATAACGTTAAAACCTAATATATTATTTCGGACATCGGTTTTATATGCAATTTTATAACTTCAATAATATTTTTAATAGTTTTCCGATATATTATTTTTTCAAATCTGCTAATGTAAATGAATCATTACGCAATCTAGAATGTTATGCTAAGTTAATACTAATTTATCTATAACAGCAATCAGCTTACGATATAATCCAATATTTTATTATACGAATGTTAAGCATGATTCGTCTTAAATTATGCCTTGACATGGATATTGAAATTCCTAGAAATTCAGCTGTGGATTAAAACAGCAAATAAATTATCCACAGAATTATTATTATATTTTGGGATAAAAGAAAATTGAAAAGACTTGTTTTCGTGATTCTACGGTGCTTAATTGATGTTTTCAGTAAAGATCTGATTCATTTAGTAAAGTAACAACTACTAGAATATTTTAAGTAAAAGAAAATGCTTTTTAAGCTATGTTATAATTAATAAATATTAAATTCTTATTAGATATATAATTCATAATCAGATTGCTCATTATTTTAATTATTTATCATAACTTAGACTTGAAAATATTGTATTTTAAACCATTTTTAAGAAATGTGCATTAAAATAAATACTAAAAAATATTACGATGTATGAAAATTAATTAAATAAAAATATATTAGGATAAAAAATATAAGTAAATACTAGAATGAGTTTCTAAAAAATCTATTATTCTCAAGGCAAGAACAAACATTACTAGGAAATATATTCAAGTGTAAATATAGGCTTACATTTTTGGTATATACAAAAAAATAATTATTTTTTTCCTTTTTACGCGGTTTATCTGAATCGTCATGCTATTTCTAAGAACAGATATTACTCACATATTAAGGATCCATATAATAAGTATCGTTTAAATATATTAAAACGTTCAATAAAACTGAAAATAAGGAACAACAAATTGTATAATTGTAATAATGCATTATTTTTATGATTTCCTTATATCCAAATACGTATCGATACATAAATTTTCTAATTAAAGCAATAAATTGCGCAATTTTTAGGAACGTAACAATATTTTATTGTTTATGGAAAGTGTTATAGTATTCGATAAAAAATCGTAACAATAGTGTAATAAATTTTTATTCGATGATTATAATTAAGTTATAGCACGTAATAAATAAATAAAAAAGCTGAAACGGAATATCAAAATTCAGATCCACACTATGACATTGTAGTTATCAACGGAATCGCTTTCGGGGTCATGACACTGCAAAATAAATAATTTCAATAAAATTTACCTGTAATTCACCTTGGTGTCTTCAGAGTCGCGAATTCTAGGAGCCGTCGACCGGCGATCACAACACTTCAGGAATAACTGAATTTACACGGTACGCGTACTTAATCCGGCCAATAGATAATGATGATGATGATGTTGATACGTGATTATGAGATTTCGGACGAGTGATACACTTGGCCAATGGTAAAAATTGCACGTTGCAATTTTGCGCATGTATGCAAACAACATTTTGCTGATACCGTCAGTTCATGGCCACGGCTGTTGGCAGAAATCGCTGAATATTCATTCTGCATTTATGCGATTTTAGATCATATCTAATATACGGACGGTCGAAGACGATAATCCGGACGATGTCACGTATGTCCATGTTTGACATTCCGACCAAATAAATGGCGGCACGATCGTCCGAAAACTTTTCCGCTCGCAACAATGTAATTATTCACAAATAAACGAACCCGTGTTATTTGAAACGTCAACCGACATGTTATACACACGTTTGAATAAATGAAGAAAAAAAAACAAATGAATTAATAATATGAACTAAACAGTATTAAAATCGATCATAAACATTTTCAAACGAATTGATTGACGTGAACATTGCGTTACTGCAAATTGTTCTAATTTAGTCCCCATTTAATACACGAAATTTATCATCAGGTATGAATAAGCTGACCATCATCATCATAGGCGCAACTGCCGTATTGTAGAGCCCTGGCCTCATCCAACACACTTCTACATTTTAGCCGGTCTGCCGCTACGTCGCTCTATCTTCCGGTAAGTTTCAATGATCCAACCACCTCAGCCTTGGCCTTTCTTTTCTCCAGGGACAGGAAAGCTTGCTTTAGTACCCAGGATGAAGCTTTGTCAGACCGGTCCGACACAGTTCCATCATTTGCCATCCATCCACACCGCATATACCGGCTTGGGGCCGGTTCAATCGATGCAACAAAAGTAGTTTTTTTCTTGAAACGCGTGATGTTAAAATATATTAGTAAAATTTCTTGAAAAAAGAGAGAAGGGAGAGGGAAAGAAGTCTTGCACAACCTTCGAAAGTCGATGCAAAGCAGGCAAATCTCCTTTAGCAAATCACACCGCTGACCAGGTCCATGTGTCCGATAGGGCCCTCCACGGGGAGACCCATGGCGAGCCTTTACTCTCGCTGGTGATGAAAATGTAAACACAGGTACTCTCTAGTTGGCGACCTCTGGCAGCGATGGCGCTCGTAGCGGTCTAGTGCCCAGAGTGTCAGCAGAGAGGTACCCTTCCCGATGATCGTCGACGAGAGGCCGATTGAGGGCTCGACGCTAGCATGCCAGTCTGCAGTCTCAAGTCGGAGATGCTGAGGCGGAGCCTGCGAACCACCTCGGTTGCTGGTCTGTGGTGATGATGATAAATGCGTTCGGTGTCGATATGATTGCCATGTAAAGGACGAGAGGAGAGTCTCCATAGTCGTCATGGCGTAGTAACGCAGGAGCGTGTTCACGCTGCAACTGCGGCCGGAAGTCTGCGCGGGGGAAGCGAGCCCCGCGGTGCATTTCCGGAAGTGTGGGGACTGGGACGCCACCGTATAGTGTTGCCAGGGCGCAAGGGCAGGACACAGAACGGCGTTAATTAAAATAATTAGTGAAATAACCACCGCAAACTCTTTTTTTAAGTTTAGCCTTGAAACTACCGTGGGCAGTCAGGAATTGACTGACCCAGAAGTCCCCTAGAGCAGACCGCGCTCAGCATGCCAGGCAGGTCACTACGGTTTCTCCGAAACTAACAGAGGGGCCCTTGGCGAGAGTCTCCTCCCGACGGCGGTGGTCCACGCCGACGAGCGTTGCGCCTTGGGTTCCTCCTCGGCGACGGAATTTCCTGCTGTCACCCGTTGCCTTGGAGGAGCAATTGACTCCCAGTCGAACTCTTCGCGTCTACATGATGAAAGGGGCTAATAGCAAGATCTGATGGGACACTTGAGCTTGACTCGTGGACCACTGTTGAGACTTCTTAGCTACGGCGGGACACGCAGGAACTTCCCGGGCTTTAGAGTAAGCGATAGAGTGTGCGGAGGTCGCAATCCCGCAATTCGGCCCTATCGCAAGCTTCGTGGTGCTGGGCTGGAGAAGAGCGGGAAGGGAATCGACTAAGCGCTACGTCACTGATAAACAGGGCCCAGTACCCGCAGGGTGCGGTGTGTGTTCCCTCCCGACCACTTCAGGGTCCTCTTTTTTCCTAGTTGTAACAAGTCAGCGCCTCCTACGAACGTGGATTTGGCGTGCTTATCTGTAGAGCCATCCTTAAGGACACAGAAGTCTACGCCAATCTTCATCGTCTGGGCCTCATGGATGACCCGGCTTGCGAATTTTTGTAACTCCAATGAACAATCATCGGAACACATTTTTTGAGATTGTCCGGAGTTTTCTTATAAAAGAGAGACTACGCTCAATATAGTGATGCGATCCCCTGGCCCTGTCTGTCACCAGGACCTTGTCTACTTCATCGCTGCTTACAGGGCTTTTGTGACTTACGCCGGCCAGGTCGGAGCGAGATTCTCCTCCCTTAACATATTACCCTTGCCTTCTAAAGGTACGTTTCTGAACCTCCGATCTGTCGACACGATGGGCGACGGCATATGGGCATGTATTTTGTCTTGGACTCGTTGATCCTTAGGCCTATGCCATTATTCGCTGGTAGGCATCCTTGAGAGCCGCCCGAGATTTATATCCACTACGGGATTGTCCCGTTTTTAACTAACCTGTCCGCCTCGGGACGCCGAAATGTCCTGTTTTCGAAGAGAGACTAAACCGCAATAATATTTTCAAAAAAGGACGGAATAATTGAATTTTGGAAAGCCTTGGAACAAAGTACTCTGTCTCCTCCTCATTCCGTTCGTAATTTAATGGCGAAATTGCAAGAAAGTGGCTGCAGTGGTGTTGATGAAGAATATAAAAAAAACTACAGTTGCTGAGTTCAATAAAGTAAGCTAAGATTCTTTGGAGCAGTGTCTGCCCAGCACTAATACATCCGTAGAAACGATCTTTTCCCTTATGAAGAAGTTATGGACGAGCGAAAAAACACAATAGAAACAAAGAATGCAAATACTAATGCCTAAAGAAACGTGATTATCTAAATTGTATGAGTCCGATACAATTGCATAAATATGTCAGTGAAATATGTGATAAAATTATGGGGATAAAAGATTCTCTAAACTACAATATAAGTGGCCTTTTGCACATTGAAACCCAAAAGTTATTTTTTTAAACCGATGAAGAAAAGATCTAATAAACATGCTTAAGGAGGCATCCTGTCATAGGTTAACAAAACTTAAATCATATTTATGTATAAATGAGACAAATATTTTTTACAAAACATTAAACAAACTCTTTAATCCATCTGTAGCTGGAAGGAAATGCAATATCCAAATCAATTCCACAATATTAGAGGGTTATTCCCATTTTTTTGTAATATTATCTCGAGGGAGTTCATAATGTATGTTCATAGCCGATTTATAGCGCCTTAGGATCGAATGTCATTTAAAATTAAAACAAATGAACATCGATAATATCTGTCAGCCATTACGTACGTTTGAAAATTTTTAAAACATACGCTGTTTAAATGTAAGTAACGATTCTGTATTTATCTCGTCAATGATGGAAAAACGTGGTCGTTTTATATATTTTTTTTCATCTTCGGGAATAAGAAAAAGTCAAAGAGGGCCATGCCCGGTAAATGCGCTGACTGATGCATCGTAACGGTATTGTTTTGGCCAAAATTCATTCATATACAGTGCACTCTCGATTATCCGGGTTAATGCTGGGGACGATGAACACGGAATAGTCGAAGCTACAGATAATCAGATCATCAATTTTTTTATTTTATTTTCCGAATATAATATCATATATACAACACAAATTGTTAACAAATTATTTTATATTCATTATTTTATCAAAGAAAACACAAACAAATAGAGGTAAAATAAATTGTTTTTATCATATATACGAACTTAAAATATAAAAGTATACTTTTATATATACACGGATTAAAAAATTCTGTTATTTTCATTTGTTTTTGAGATTTTTCTATCGAGCTTCTTATTTTACTTCGAAATATTCTTAAAGCTATTACATTATTATAGTCAGTTCCCCTTTGTTCGGCGTAATCTAATCTAATAATGTTTCAATACAATTCAATGCCTTTTCATGACTAACGTAACCACTGGTATCTTCTTCACTTATAGTATTAATGTCATTTTCTTTCTCTTGAGTAACAAGAGAAACGATATTAGGATCGTCCATGTGTTTAAAGCCTGAATCATTTAAATCGCAGTTGAACCCACTCCTCTATGTTTTCCATATCCACGTCTTCAAAAAAAAATTTAAATTTTCAATAATCCCACACATTTCAGATACAAAATTTTTCTTCATTCTTCAAATCCATTAATTCTGTTTTATGCCAGAGGAAGAATCTTTCTCCATGATTGAACGAGTGTTTGAGGAGTTATTAGGTTTTACTTTGACCAAGATTGTGCTATCCCATGTATATAGCATCAATACCGTCATTTTTTTCAAATTGATCAGATTATCATCTTCCTCGACAAAGAGTTTTCAAGAAGTTTGACGATAAAGACGTTTCATTGATGATGATATAACACCTTGGTCGATGGTTGAATCAGTGATATGGCACATTAGGGGGCAAACATTTTTGTAATCATGGAGTCCATCGTCTGTCTTCAATATGCTTTCATTCGGATGAGCAGGAGCATTATCTAATAACAAAATTGCTTTCTGTGGCAATCCCTTAGTTTTCAAAAATAACCGCCCTTCTGGAACCCATTTCTTTTTGAACCAATCTTCGAAAATTTCCCTGTCCATCCATGCCCCTTTCTGACCATAATAATCGACGGGAAGATTTTCTATTTCAGTTCCCTTAAATGGTCGTGGTTTTTTTGCTTTTCCAATAACCAAAAGTTTCATTTTATGAGTTCCTGATGCATTTCCCCAACACATAACAGTTATTCTTTCTTTAGACGATTTATGTCCAGAAGCGAACTTTTCTCTCATCGAAGCTAGCATTTTTGTTGGAAAGCACTTCCAGTACAAGCCAGTTTCATCTGCATTATAAATTTGATCAGATTGCAAATTTTCTCTTTGCAAATATTCTTGAAATTCGACACAGAATTCGTCAGCAGCTTCAGCATTTGAACTGAGACGTTCTCCCTGAATCGTAAGCTGACGAATCCCGTGTCGCTGTTTGAACCTCGTCATTCAGCCTGACGAGGCGTTGAAACTTTCTTTAATTCCTAGATTCTCGTGAAATGTTTTTGCACTTCTTCACTGCTAGGAAGCAAAACAACTGAATAAACAAACTACGAAAGACATTTGGAAAGGGACCGAAGATTTCGTGAACGTTGGTACTAGAACAAACGAGTCCCTTAAGCTCACAAATATGGGTAATAAATATCGAAAATAATGGCACTGCGACGTTTCTGTGTCTCCTATACGTATTTCTTTCAAGCAACGCGCATATTCAAGATCGCGATTCATTGTCGTCTTATAATCATAATGAGAAAAAATCAATCAACATATTTTGAGGGGCACGATAATCCGCAAACCGGATAATCCATGCACGGATAATCGAGAGTACACTGTATTCCATTTTTTTCATTAGAAAAAAATCGCCGATCAAAACAAAACACTTGAAACGTTTTTTACAGTCAAATATGCATCCAATATGGATATAAATGTCAAGATACGCCAAGGACAAGTGTACTAACACAATAAAAAAATGCAACAATATAACTTTTACATCGATATTAATAGCAATCTAGGTTAAATCATTTTTTCTAAGATTTCCAAGTTTAAAGACGTAAACCAATCTTCATGTTTATGTCGTAAATGCAATGTAGACATGTCATTTTAAATTATTTCATATTTTGTGACATATTCTTTACATTTCACAATCAATTTAATGGACCTTGCAATCTAATTGTACAAAAAAAAACAATGTATCTTCTTCATAGACATGAAGCAACTGCTTTTTGGGATATTCTATAGTTTTCGACAGATGTTTCATAATTTTTTTCGCGATTATTGCTCATATCTCATATTAAATTAATAAATTCCAAATGAAATAATGGATTAAAGACGTCGTTTTGTTGAGTTGTCCTGAAAATTCCAATTCTCATTATACTCTGTAAATTACTTTCATCTTTAAATGCAACTCTTTCTGATCAATATTATTTATTACCAAGATTTTATTAAAATATCATAAAATATACCCTTTTTCAATTAAGTATTAAAGTAAGTGTAGCGAAAGAAATAATTGTTAGATAGAATATTATTTTACTATCAATACAGCTGCTCATATCTCACATGTTTCTGACTAAAAAATAAACAAAACACCAACAATGAAGTCACAATATACATATTCAAATTTATATCCTGTTATCAGATACATAAAAAAATATTCCAGAACGATTTATGACGTATAAGGTAAAATTACATAGTATAAAAAATGACAGAAATGATGATCATAACAGGAGTGACAATATATCTAAATTTTTTATTACTATTATATTATTTTTTAACCTCTGCTAATACAGTGATGCCTTTTATAATGCAGGATCATATGACAGGATTAATATTATTATAAATATGAGGTTTGATATAAAAAATATTGGGATTTTATTAAATTTTGCGAGCTGTATAAATCACGGTATTTTTTTTGACGTTCACTTGTACCTGAAGTATCTTGACATGGGATATTGGATGCTAATTTTATTATTGGCTTTCGAAAGGGCTTTATGTGTGCTTGATGGAAAAAAATATGACAAAAAGTTTTGGTCAAAAACAATACCATTATGATGTCCAACATGATTAATTTATTAAGTGTACCGGAAAGAAATCAATTAAATAATTACTATAATTGTATATAAATGATTCCCAACGTTTTTTGTAAATCTTGGGTTTAACTGGTTTAATTATAAGGGGTGACAATAATTTCCCATTGATTTATATTGGCTAA
>JAGXCT010036122.1:0-79774 GCA_022495035.1 Philopotamus ludificatus | reverse complement strand
TTGTAAAACGCAACGATTTAGAGGAAACGCTCTAAATCGCTGCGTTTACTCTAATTTACTTACGAAGCTTATGGGTTCTAGATGTTCCTATGAATTGAATGTATATAATTCCGTTATTGTAGAATTATTCAGGAATATTCGTGCAAATGAAATTGGATGTAATATATAATATTTTGATTCTATAATTTATTCTGCCCAAACAATTTTTTGAATAAAAACATATTTTATATCACATCCAAAGATAACCTTAGATAAATTGAAAACATTACCCAAAATACAGGTCATCGAATATAAGCAATATAATTGGGGTACAATGGTTTGTAATAATAAGTTTTCATTTAAATTCGCTCACAAATATGACATTACTAAGATCGTGATGATCGAAACGTAAATAACCTTGACACCTAAAGAAATGTGATGGTCATCTTTTGTGAACAGTGTATGGAAATATAACAAAAATTAATAATCGAAACGTCAAACAAAAAAAATCCTTAAAAAATTAACAGAGCCGATAAAAGATGTTTTCGATTTCTTATCCGAATTAAAAACTCGCCAAACTCGCGGCATCATCTTTAAAGAGGGATGGCTAGCTAGCTTACATACTAACTAGATAGCTAGCACATAAAAGCACTAATTCTTCTACACATCCTGGAAGATCACAAACTTTGACCACTCTTGGTAATCACTAGGATCAGTAGTCTTCTTTGACAATTATCAGTATCAGCAATCTCACGTCGATGTTGTATATGTATCCGGTAATTTATATCAAAATATTTTTATTTTATTTAATGAAATTTATAATATATATTAAATGTTTAAGAAATAATGATTTACTTATCGTGTCATTTTAAAAATTATAATTTTCGTTCATCAAATATTCTACTTGCTATATATAAGAACGCTTATTAAAATTAATAATATTATAAATCGGATTCCCATCATATGGAATCCCAATCTGCAGAAAATCTCAATTATAAATAGTAAACTCGATGCTTTAGATATAATTTTGCCTTTTTATCAACAATTAAAACATCTAGAATTGACACATAATCAGATAAGCAATATCCCAGACAGCACGTTTTATGAGAATAGAGTTCTCACTCATCTTGACTTAAGTTATAATAATATAACAACATTGACCGGCAAAACATTTAAAGGTTTAACTTCATTGATTAATCTCTACTTGAAAGAGAATTTCATTAATGAGTTAAGGTCCGAAATGTTCGCCATGCTGTCCAACCTGGAAGAATTGGATTTGGCTAAAAATAAAATACTTAAAATTGATACAATGACCTTTTCTAGTATGCCATCGCTACATCATTTATTTCTTCGGGGCAACCATTTAGATTCAATACCAACTGAGAGTTTTAAGCCGATATTAAAATCACTGTTTCGTTTAACTATTGGTACAAACGATTTTACGTATGTGCCTGCAGGTGCTTTTGAAGGAATGGATCAAGTATTTATATTGGAAATCAGCAAAGATGGGTTAAACATTACAGACGGAGCGTTTCGAGGATTAACAAAACTCCAATATTTATATCTGAGTCCCAAGAGCTTCATTCCGATATCACATTTATTAGAATTGCAAAGCCTAGAACATCTAGAATTCGAAATGTTGCCCCATACTATGTCCTGCAAAGTTCACCATTAATTAATTTGTTATCACATGATCACTTGATCAAATATTTTATATTTATTATTGACATAAATAAAGCTTTTTCATTCAATGAATGTTTTAATTATCTTTAAAAAATTTTAATCAATATTACATCTTTTTTTTCAAAATCGCGAAACGATTAATTATCATTACTATTTTTATATTATTTACATATAAACTATTAATCCACTTTCCCTAATTTCTGAGAAACAAGACCATGTGCATGATTTCCCTAATGGAGGACCTTGGACGTGGTTTTCATGGGAATATATAGTGCAGTGGTTTCCCGTTGCCTTCTGCACCGTGTCTCAGCTTACTCTCTCGTCTTACGTCTCAATTACTGATGACAGAGACACTAAGAGATGTTTTTACATACCTCTACGTGGTTAATCCTAAACATGCGTTTCTACAAACCCTTATGTGGTAATCTGAATATACACTTGACCCTTTATGAGAAATATTAATAATGAAACAGATATTATCACTAAAATAATATATAAAATAAAGAACATTTTATTTACTTAAAAAATATATTACAAAACAATCATATAAATAAATGAAATTACATTAATTTCAAATAAATAAAGTGTTTTTATATGATTTCAGTTCATCGATGTGATATTAAATATATCGAGTCTTATATTGTATTATATAAGTACTAATATAATTTCCCTTTAAGTGCGGAATTTTCTCCTCTAGATAACGGCTTAAGATTCAAACCTCGAACCGGTGGTTTATATTCTAAATCTCTTAATCGATTAACTTTTTCTTTCAACTCGTTTCGGAGTTTTTCGCCTTCAACTTCCACTTTATTCTGATCTTCTGTGAGTATTTCAATCGCTTTGGCCTTTGACATCTTGACGAAATTCGAGGGGATTGTCATCCAGCATTTTTCATCAGATTCCAGTGATTTTAAATATCTCAAAGCTTCGCGATTCTCATTTCTACTCTTGTCCAAAATCACAAGTATATTTTTATCGCATAAAATTTCCTCAGCCAACTTTTCTACGGTACACAAATAGTTTAAACTCTTCTCCGAATCATTCATGATTGAGAGACAAATTGTCAATACACGAAAATGAGGTTAGTTTACGAACAGTGTTGCTAGCATAGAAAATTCGCTTATGTCAAAATATATTAAAATAGAGTACTTATATTTAAATAAATGAAATCGGTTTATATTTAGAATATTGAAATTAGCAACATATTTTTAAAGAATATATTCGCAAGGCTTCAATATTTTTTTTACATGCAGTATCTAAATATCTATTTAGAAAAAGAGGCAAGACATTTATGATAAGATGACATATAAATTGATTATTATACAAATTATTTAATATATTTGTTTGAATAATAATACATTTTTTTATTTTTTTTCTCTTAATTACCATACATACAATATATTTATATTTACTTCCCTAGATAACCTTAGATAAATTATATCAATCCCAAAAACCAGTGGCGGCTCGTGGGTAAAATATTTGAGGGTGCTGCGGCAGACTAAAAGAAAGTATATTTCCAAGATGACTCAGTATGGACGGCGAGCGACTGCTTCGAGTCGTAGCGCAATACAGCGCTTAACGACGAGACCTCCCTACCCCTCTGCCGTCCCGCATCCGTCCAATACACGACGCTGGTAGCTCTGACAAGCAAACAAACCTTTTGCTTTACACCACGCGGCATAAAACTAAATATAAATGTAATTTATATTTTTATATACCTAATATATAATCAATAGATTTATATATATATATAAATATATTTTTCTGCAATTTGCTTAGGGGTGCTGCAACTCCGCTGTATGTATGGACGAGCCGCCGCTGCCCAAAACATTAATATAATTTATATATGCTATATATTTTTTTTATCATGCAGAGGTGATTATGTAATCATTTTTATGCAAATTTACCATAATATTAAAATTAATATATTATTGTGAATAAAAATTGTTTTGGAATCGATGGTTGGGTTATCATCCAAATGAAAAATGTAATATATAATCAAATGTTGCTCAAAAAATATTCACTCTCATTCATATGTATGATATGAATTATAGTGTTTTAATTATTTAGTTGAGAGTTTATAAAACCTTGGTTAAAAATGAACGTGAAAATATCTAAGGTATCGTTTACATAAAAAAAAAACTAAAACGTATTTTTTATAATTGTTTATATTTTATTTTCAGATTTCTAAATTGTATATGCACTTTCTTTTATGTTTTGTCATAATATCTGCAAACTTTCCAAGCATATCGTCATTTTGCATCGAAGGTTGTGAATGCAATGATTTTTATTCTAATGTCGAATGCGAAAACAAAGACATAAGGGCGATTCCGATTCAATTGAGTCCATCTCTGCGGAAACTCACCATTAACAATAGTAAATTAAGAGTATTAAACGATTCATTGTTTTTCCTGCAAAACTTAAAGCATCTACATCTATCGCGCAATGAAATAATCACCATCCCAGACAACATTTTCACTTACAATGGAAAACTCGAACAGCTCCACTTGAGTTTCAACAGTATATCATCTATAAACACGAAAACATTCGTTGGATTGAGCTCACTGACTGTCCTCAATCTAAGGAGTAACAAAATCGAAGAGTTGGATGCAGATATATTCACAATGCTACATAAATTAGAAGAATTAGACTTGTCGGTGAATAAAATAGCGAAAGTCCATCCCATGGCATTCAACGGACTAGTCTCGCTGAATCAAATTTATTTCCACTCAAACAGAATAGACTCTATACCAATCGAAGAACTTACACGAGTAGCAAAACAGGTGAAACATATCACTCTTGGTGACAATGAGTTTACTTATATACCTGACAATGCTTTTAAAGATTTCAAGGAATTGGTGAGCCTCCAGCTCAACAGAAATGGTGGGCTTAATATTTCTGGTAAAGCATTTCGAGGAATGCCTAACCTGGGATCTTTATATTTGACTGCAAGTCCTGATCAGAGTGTTCCATTTGACGAGATAATAGAGATCGGGAAATTACAATATTTGTCAATAGAGTCGACGAGCTCAAAGAGTAATTTTATGAGATGCGACGTTCATCATTAATTAATTATTTTGCAAATTGTGTTGATTTATTGAATTAAAATAATTGAATATGTGTTTATATTTTATTATTAGATTTAACATAATTTTTGTAAGCATGATGTAAATGTAAAAGCGATTGCCTTAATTAATCTAAATAAAAATTGGTATCACTAATTAAGTTATAATTTGTTACTTTTTTTTTGTATAATAAAACTTTAATAAACATGTACAATATGCCAATAGTGTAGAAATCTTAACTATTTGTACCAATTATTAGATAAATAAACATTTGAAAGTACAAATTAATTCAAATGAAATCCATCCTTAACTTTTAAAGCCAACGGTTAACTGGTAAAAAAAATAAATATTTGGGCATTATTTTATTTTAACATTCTCAGCAATGTTTTTTGAGAACTGGTAAATTTTGGAACTAACCACGAAACGGGAAAATTTTAATGTTTTGAGAGCTGAACCCCCTGAATTTTGGAGGCCCAAGGCGCACGCCAATTGCGCTAAAATGTAAATCCGCCACTGTATGATGGGTAATTTTACTTCTTTCCACAGACGAGGGTATCGATGGCGAAAATGAACCCAATAATCACAATGATTGAATATTATTTTGTGCTTATTGTGCATGATTGAATATTATTTTGTGTTTATTAAGTGCTCTTCGAAGAGCTTAGCAGGAAACCAACATTCTTCGTCTAGATTCTAGACGAAGAATGTTGGTAGAATGTACTTCTAGACTCTAGAAGTAACATGGTTCTCATAGGTGTATCAATCAAATCAATTGTCGGTTCTAGATCAAGACCGGAATCGATAAACTTCCAATCGATTCTTTCTCGTTGGTATTCTTCTTGCTACAAAATGAACATGGTGTGATTGAATAACTGCTGGAGCTTTTCGTTCGTATAATTGATGCACAATTGTTCGAAGGAGTTTAATTTGAGTATTTCGAAAGGCTTTAGGGGCATTGCACCAAATAGTAAATACGCTCTTGCTTCGATCTCTTATCTAATAAAAATAGCATAAACATATGATATATGACTCCCTAACGTCATGTGTCAACAATGCAACTTTGGAAATCCCACAGGGTTCTAATTTGGGACCATTATTGTTAGTTTTATTTATTAACGACATATAGCATTTCCATTTTGTAATTTCTTACTCTTTGCAGTTGACTTAAAACTAATTACATCAGTTTCCTCAATTGGTGATGGCCTTTCCCTACAGCTGAACATCAATTATTTGCTCGAATGGATCAGGAAATGAAATATTCGAGATCTAAAGAATTTCTAACCTTTGATTACATGCTTGGGAAATGTAACTCTTCCCAGACTGTCGTTAATCAAAGACCTGGGAATTCTGTTCAATTCTAAATTTAGATTCAATTCACATGTATACGCGGTATGTAGTAGAGCTTCAAGAATGCTGGGCTTTGTCTTGATAGATTCTCATTACATACATAGCACCTCAGTAATAAGGTTGCTATACGATACATCGGTTCGGAGTTTACTTTAATCAGGATCTATCGTTTGGGCGTCATATGACACTTCGAATATCCTCAGGCTAGAGAAAATCAAGACGAAATTCTTAAGATATCTCTACATCGAGGAATTTGGATTTTATTCGAGCTTATACCCCGGGACATGGATTCAGGGTTGTCTGGAGTATGTAACTCTCGAGAAAAGAAGGTCAATATACTAGGCCAGGGATGGCGAACGAGTACCCCGCGGGTCATGCAGTGACCCACGTGTGAAATTATGAAACCCGCTTGAATTTTTAGAAATGATTGTAAAAAGTCTTAATTTAATAAAAAATAAAATGATTTGTAATTTTCTACTAATATCACTAGATGTAGCCACCAAGGACGTATATTCAGGGTGTGCTAGGTGTGCGCCGAACACCCGCAAAATATAGAACATGAAAAAATATATTTAAGATTTGAATATTAAATATTTAAAATATTTTTGTAAACGGCCGGCAGGATATATATATGTATACGCGCGTGAGATGTATTGGGCAAGGCGTGCACTATTACCTACTGATGCCACGTGCGCGACCATCACAGTGCAAATCGCCAAAATCAACTAAAATCTTATTACAACGCACAATCAATTATATTATTTATACATAGAATCCGCCTAGTGCGCGGTGTATTTCAAACAGCATATGTTAGAAGGGACGGCTTAATGGAAACAAACGGTCGCTAAGCGCAAAATCCAATAAAATTATATTATTTATACACAGAATCCGCCTAGTGCGCGGTGTGGCTGAGACAGCATACGTTAGAAGGGGACGGTAATAAAACAAACGGTCGCTATTGCAAAAATCAATAAAATCATATTACAACACAATCAATTATATTGATTGGCAAGTCTCATTGCGAATAGAGCCATGCACGATACGTACCCAATACTTTTATTACAAATCGCTTAGCTGGGCGTAGGGAGTCTCACATCAAGAACTGAAACTAATTTTTTGTAAAGCAGTTTAACGGCCAGACATTTCATCAGGTAGCAGCACATTAGTCTACTCGATCCTCAGGTGTTGGGCATTACTTTTTGTAATTTACATAATTTCGTATAAACAGGTGGCTTTATTTTGGATAACAATAATATAACAATTGTTATATAATGCAAAGTACAATAAATAGTATTTATTATTAAATTTAATATTTATATTTATAGATTTTATTTTATCGTTATCATAATAAACCGAAGTGTTGAAATCTTAAGACACTCCATTTTCAGATAGAAATTAATTGATAAGATGAAATATTATTAAAATTAGTAGGAATACGTCCGCCTCTTCCAAGAACATATTTAGTAAACAAAGGGATAAAAAAAAAATCCAAGCCACATCTTTAAAAGAGCTAGAGAGTGTAATTAAGGTTATAATGAAGTAATGTTTGCTTATAAATTTTAATGGTAATGAAACTTGTAAAGCCTTTATTTATTATTATTTAAATGCACTCAGCCCTGTATGACCCCATAGGTTAAATAAAATAATATCCAATTTTACCCACTTGGGAAAAAGGTTCGCCATCCCTGTACTAGGCAAAGCACTTCTTGGAGCTGTCGGTTGGCGCGGGACATAACCCCCTTGTTGTCGAGCTTTCAGAAACTCTCCGGTAACCAGAGCTATTACTCTGCTCGACGTCGATGTTTTAGATGTTAAGTATCACCATTTTTTTGAACTGTTATATGAGATTTTTTAATTTCCTATAATAGAGCAATTAATGACGTCATCAGTTTTTATAATTTGTTCTTTTTTCGTTTCTTCATTATTGTACTTTTATATGCGGGTAAAAGCTTCTGTTCCAGATATGCAACAAAATCTGGATCTCAGGAAAATGGCCACAGGGCTGGTTGGAGTCAATATTTATTCCGATACGCAAAAAAGGAAGTACAAAAAAATGAGGAAATTAACGAACAATTTCATTAATATCACATGCAAGTAAAATCCTACTGCATATCATTAATCAACATCTGAAACACCACAGTTGTAGAATGAACAAGATCAGGCAGGCTTCGTTAGAGGAAAAGGAACCCGAGAGCAAATTCTTAATATCCTCCAAATCATAGAGAAGAGCAGAGAGTTCAACATTCCGGCAGTGAAGTGTTTCATATACTACAAAAAGGTCTTTGATTGCTTGAATTAGAATCGCTCAAAGCTCAAAAAAGTTATCTGTAAAAGTAAAAAAATAGGACTCGAGATTAATATTACTAAAACCAATCTTCCGGATCTGGAGAGGGTTGAAGAATTTCTTTATCTCTAGAAACTCGGACAATAAAGAAAAATATGAAAAATAAATTGACGCCTTTGAAATGTGGTGCTGGCGATGTCTGCTGAGAATACCATGGACTGCTAAAAGCACAAACGTGTCTGTCCTAAAAGAAATAGGGAACTACAAAGAATATCGACTTTCGACCTATGTTTCAGAAGGATTCTTCGATACTTTGGGCATCTCGCCTGAAGAAACGATAGCATGGAGAAGCTCCGTCACAAGTGAAGACAGCCACAGGCTCTACTGTAGGAGCTGCGATGCGGGATGCAGAATGCAGAGAATTCTGAAGAAACAAGAATGATCACGATCCTCAGACATGAGGGGGCCGACTAAAGAAGAAGTATCGCCAACCACGCATTGTCTTTTAATAATAATAATAAATAAACAACAATCGTAAATGGGTTACCCTAATTTTTGGCCTTGATATATTTACTTAGGAAAAAACTGTAGACTACATTAAATCAATTTAGGCAAGAATTAAAATTATATTATTAATTATTTTTATTAAAAAATTAAAATTCAATAAACATCGTATGTACAAAATAAAAGTGTAGAAGATATACCAGTTTGTTGCAAAGAAAAATCTGAAAAAAAAAATTCTCTCTGAAAATTCAGTAGTTTTGATTGTTTCCGCGGGAGGGCAGCAGGATCGACGCGCCCGGCGCATGCGCAGCTGGGAGCGGCTCGTTACGTAAAGAAGCGCGAGGACAGTCGTCGCGGCCATCTTGCGCCGGCCGCACGTGCGCTCTACGCCTCCCGACTCTGCATCGACATGAACTGGCTCGTTGCGCTCTCCCTGGCCCTCGCCCTCGCGTTGCCGGCCACCGCAGGTCTGCTCAGCCCCCGTTTCCCGTCCCCAGTCCCCCGTCCCCGTGTATCCGTCATCTCGCCGCTGAATCATTCAATGCCCCTGTCAGCCTGTCATTGTCTATGCTCCAAATCGTCAATTGTCACATTTCGTATCGAACCTAGATCACAATCTCGCTACAATTCTTACACATGACCCCATAAAACCGATTTTTATCGATCAATTCTACGAAAAAACGCACACAACTTCCCCATACACTTATCTGACATCACGAATTGTCACTATTTATCACGGTCTGCTCATAAACAAACTGCATATTCGCTAAATATTCATAAAAAACATACTATATAGATCAATAATACTCGTCGTTCGCGTTTGTCATAAGCCACATGTATGCAAAAAATATATTTATGATGATTCACTGCACAATAAAAGTCATCCGATTGAACTTTCATTCGACGCAACGATAAATATATTTATTTTGTTCGTGTTTGTTGACGCTGCAAATATAGTGTGTTGATTCGAAGCAGTTTCACGATTGCAATTAAACGAATGCTCATGTTTCCACATTAATTTATGCAAATACCGTCGGATTATTGACGCGAGTCTGCGATATTATCGTTTATTAACGTTCGCATGCACGTCGTCGGGGTATCACCGTCTAAAGTTCTCGTCTCGCGGCAATATTTGTTCCAAATGTTATTCCCCTCGCTAATTCGTCGAGATAAAACGTAATGTCCGCGTTAATTAATCGCAATTAATTGTCGTTGACGATGATAAATACGTTTATAATGTATTTCATGGTGATATGTGTCCATTTAATTGATATTTGTACGAATTTTTCGACGATGGAATTATTATTCAGAGCTCAATGTCGAATAAATACGGCGGTTGACCCAATTTCTGGCCGTTTGCCCTTGGATAACATACCCTTAATCTTGCTAGGCCCCGTGAGAATGTTTCGAGGGACGAACGATTAGCAACGGGATTTAATTTTATTATTTTTTTTATCGATTGTCCTTGTTCGATTGAAATTTGCAATCATATTATTCGCTCGAACTGATTCAGAGGCCATTCGAAGGCCGAATCGATTCGACTCGATTTTTAACCCGGTTATCTTGCGACGTTTTTTAACTGCTAGATGTTATCTAGATTGACTTCAATCGATTATCTCTGGAAAATTATCGTTTTTTGCTGAAAATACGGACGAAACCGTAAACAAAGCGGTTTCTGACGTCTCATGCGGTCTTCTTTGTTTGGTTTGCTGGTATTTTTTAGCTCGAGACAACGTCATCACGTCGATGTCGCAATTTTAACGTTTCGCCTAATCGATTCCATTTAATTGGATCGCGCATTATTCGTCGAGAATCGGCTCCAGGGCGACGGAATGCCACAAATTGTTCTTCATTAGTTCCTCCAGTGGTAAATTACTGGCCGTTGACGCACGATTCGATCGCGAGGAGCGCCCCGATAGTCCCCAGATTTAATTATAAAAATGATTTATCCGAATCCGCATTCTGTCGAGGGATTATAGACGGTTTGGAATGGTTCCAACATTTCGCTCGTCCATTGTTTGTGCTCCAATTCTGCGATTTCATTTCTGTCAATTCTATAAATTCCGACTGTCTCACCTTTAAATGCAATTCTAAACGGATATCATCTCGATTCAATGCGAATTCCATTAAAAATGTCTTGTACATATTATTTATTTGCGATTCACCGCATAAATCGAGGGCCATGCCGACCGCACGATGTTCTGAAAGATGGTGACGTCATATGCCGATGCGGGTACTTCTTATGACGTCAGTCTCAATACGTTTCCATAGTAAAATTAATTAATTTCCTAGAAGAAAATTTCGCGCCAAAATTGTTCGTACGATAATTGCGCGAAAAACTCGATCCGATAAAATAGTTTCGTCCTCTCGATTTTATGTCGAAAGCCACTCGACCACGCCTGTATTCTTGGTTATCTACGTTTACGTGTCCCCAATTCTCCGTGCTAAGCATTAGATATAATACATTAGCATATTTTTTATTTTTTTGATGACGTTCCGATAAAATATACGCTATCTTCCTCTTCACTCTGTTATCTACGTATTTTTCCCTTTAATATGTTTCAAGTCAATATCCGAATAATCTATCTGTAATGTTTTATTGAAAATTGTAACTAACCCAGACATTACTGCATCATTTTTTATTTAATTCTTCATCAATATATTAGAGGGACCGAAAAGTAATCAAAAATTTGTTTATACGAACATATTAATCTATTTGCGCCGATGGGGTATATTTGGGACCTCGTTTTTTTACACGGTCGATACTTTGTGTGACGTATTCCGTAAATAATTTAAATACATTTAATTATAAAATCATTTTATTGACGGTTCTAAACGAACGACTTTAGCCGATGGGGTCAATTTTGTATGAAAATAGACCCCAAACATTTGAAGAATTAATAAATTCTTCGACAATACCTTGACATTTGTATAAAAAAATATTTTTCTAAAAAATAAATTAATTAAAAATAATCATTGACCTTTTATTGTCCGTAATTGCGGAAAAAAAACAACAATATTCAATTTTGTTGCCACGGGCGCCATGTTTTTTCTCGATCGCGTCCGGTACGATCCTTCGGCAGTCTTCGGCGGGAATTGCCGAGTGCGCTTCTCATTTACACGTCATATTGATAAGTTAAAAAATCCGAAATATCTCTTTTATATATTTGTAGAATAATCCATTAAAAAAATCATCAATATCTTGACCTGAAATGCTTGGGGTCTATTATGCATCTTTACAGTCTCTAGAATCAAATCTTTCTGTTATGCCATTCATCCATCGTAGTCAAATAAATAAATAGACCCCCTTCGGACGATACGGTTGGTTTTGAGCCACCGTTATCGGATACTAATTTACAAAATAATTGTTGTCATAATGAATGATGTTTTGTCAGCATATGGACAGATTTTTAATTCCCTTTTTATAGAACACTTTTGGTTCTCTATTAACACATTCACGGACAGTCTTGCATATGGACTCATTTTTTGATTACTCGTGGGACACGAGTGCATTTGATAGATTTCGTCCACAGTTATCCACGTTACCAAGTCGTTTGTGTGCGAGTAAACTTGTCTCAATCCACTCTAGGTTAAAAAATAACGAAACATAATTTGGCTGAGTGCATGAATCACTCTCTCTCCCTCTCTCTGCATAATGCACTCTAATTAATTTTCATAAGTGGCCCTAATTGAATGTATACCGATAGTAATCATTCTTCAAAGATTAAACGAGGTTCAGACTCATCATACTTTTTGACGAACTTCAGTAATAGATTTAGTGGCTTTGCTGGAGATAATGTCGAGCAAGGTTTCTATAAAAAATTTAAAAAAAACGTCGATATTCTTAGTCCTTTGATTAATATTTATTTAAATGTTCAATCTTACAGTCCACAGCTTCGTTTAAGATATTTCTCCTCAAGGTCGTTCTTTCTTCCATTCGGTCACAATGCTGCAATATTCCGTTGCATACAGCCTTTGATTTGGTTTTCCTTTTCTCTGAAAACAGGAAGGCCCGTTGGCCATTGGCCACGGTCGCTGAAAACGTAGGTTATATATATCATTAAAAAAATATTTTTGATTATGAATATAACAACACATGTTTATGGGGTTTTTTTTCATTCAATGCTATAAATCTTTTGAAGGTTTTCCTTATTGTGCGTCTTCGATGCTAATTATTTAAAAATCAGGTGAATATGGGGGATGTTGCACCCTCAGAACTTCGAAATCTACCTCGTGTGGTATTCCATCATCTGATCGCTCATTAAACTGATGTATTTTTTAAGCAATTCCTCCTTTAATCTTACTAATTAAGGATAATACACCACAGTTTGACTAGGTTTTAGTAATTCATAGTTAATTATACCCTGAACATTCTACCAAATACAAAGGAAAACCTTTTTCATTCCATGATAGCCGAGGGGTAGACACAGGTACCTGATTCAATGTTTTTTTTCTCCTAGGATTGTTGCAGAGGACCCATTTCTCATCCCCATTAACAATTTTTCTATGAGACGGATTGGTTTCTACCTCTTCTTCAGATGCCTTATCCGTTTTCGTGCGTAGATCTACATGTTTTATGTTTTTTCTCTAGTAGTGTTGATTTTTGGCGTTTAATTATATATATTGTAATTTTGAATTGTTCAGACGTAAGTTAGGAGAAATAAAAACGTAAAAGCGGGTTTTTTTTATGTAGTATAATAAAACGGGACTAGAAATTATACGAAAATAACGGGAAAATGGGAATTCCGGGCATGTAAAAACTTGGTTTAATCGGATATCCCTCCTGGGGATCTCAATTTATCGCTCGTCATGCTCTGTTAATGTCCAGCATTCACATCTAAATGTCAGGACAGGCATGATTAACGTCTTATAGTACTCCACTTTGGTCTTTCTTGAGAAAGGTCTCAACCGTGATGATGATGATGATTTCGTATGGCTTTTACTTTGCCATTCTTCGCATGCTCGATCGTTGTTGGAGTTCCTCCTCCATTTCGGAACGCCAAGAACAACGTTAGTTAGCTCGTAAATCCAGGTGTAAGGATTGACCACTAGCTCGAGGGCAGGCCCCTCTTTGGGCCGGCAGGCCAACATTGCACGCCTTAGCGATAGCTAAAACAGCCACCAGGTGCGGCATTGTTTCCATCCGTACGAGTTTCCTCGTTGCTAATCTTTAGTAACAGGACTATTAAGCAAGTTTCGTTCTTAACTATGACTAAAGGGCCATGATATATTTTATCCCGGATAATCTCAAAGCTGAACTCATCGATTCTCGGCCGTTTTAGGATTTTTCTTTTGCATATTGGCACGTATTTTTTTTATTTATATATTTATGAGGAGTAGTATCGACTTGTTTATCATGGTGCCGGTTGTCTATACACCGGAGTCGCTCTTTTCAGAGTGACGTTGTACAGGATTTGCATATTTCAGGTTGTACGGTCGATGAAAATCTATCCATCCTAATGTTACCTCATACTTTGACCCTGAAACTGCATGAAAAAATAATTCTACAATTTTTAGCAAGAAAACAATCCGTTTAAACAAATTTCGAGACTCATTTCGCACTCATCTCAAGCGTATATATTTAAAATCTAGTCAAAAGTCTGCTGATTATTAGCGATTCTTATTACGGCGCCGTTTATGTACAAATATATGATTTTATTTACAATTGTAATCTCAGTTTCATAACGCACGACCGAAATTTTGATAAAGACGCTATGATTAACTTTTATCTGGTGCTGCAATATGTGAGTTTGCATCAATTTATACCGCATTTTTGTCGTATTAACAAAAAAAAATCTTAATAAATTCAGAGTCCGATAGTAGAGTTGAGCACACAGCATTGGCATTGACTCTTAATTCCGACGCACGGTTACTTACCGCCTGAAAAAATTATCTGCAACACTATAAATTTATTACATCACGTCGTCCTGATGTTTGCTCAAAAGATAAAATGTGACGAGCGATGCGTATATTAATTACGTACGGCTACCGAGGCTGATATATATATATATAAATTTCGGCGATACGACAACAATATGTAGTTTTCCGGTCGGCGATTGAAAGTCGTTACAATGACAATTTGGATGATTGCCGTATTCGTCCGCTGCATTAATTACAGTTTAAACGCTTTATTTACCTGTCGGTGCCTAGAATCACTTGCACAATCCTACATAAATCACTCGTTACTATCTAGATTGTGACGTCACATTAATTTTCGTTTTATGTTTCAGAACTTATACCAGAATATGATTACGATGTATACAAAATTTTTGATATCAAAGGAGCGTTAGTACTGTACTGCAAACCCACAAATAATGAAAAAGTGGAATGGTGAGATTCAGTTTTTTATTGTTGTTTCGGTTTAATTGATATCAATTTAATTTATCGCTATATATATTGAATAGGTTCAAAGAAGATACGCCCATCGGCGAAATCGATAGTCTCAAAAATCGATACACCGAAAAAAAAGAAGAGCATAAGATATTCATTACGCATGCGCAAGACGTCGACGCCGGAAACTACACTTGCCGAGATACGGCGAGCGGAGCGATGGCCAATATAACCGCAATCGCAAAGCCGTACGTGCGACTCCCCGAACACACGAGCGTCGTCGAAGGGGAAAAACTCAAGTTGACGTGCCTCGCTTATGGAAATCCTAAACCCGTCGTCGAATGGGCTATCGGTATTACTAAAATTGTCATATAAAGAATCGTCGTCCATTATCTAATCGTATTGTTATTATTTCAGGCAATGTAACTTACACGACCAGCGACGGAAGAGTAACTTTAACAGACGACAACGGCGTAGTCAACTCGATATTTGTATTGGAAAATGTCACATTGGACGATAGAGGAGATTACTCGTGCACGGCGAAGAATCTTGCTAATAAATACGTCAACGCAACAAGAGATGTTACATTCGTACGAGTGAAAGGTGCGTATTTTGATTTATTCGATTTCGTCCGATTATGTTTTAATAATTTTTTTTGTTGTACAGATAATTTAGCTGCGCTGTGGCCGTTCTTAGGCATCTGTGTGGAGGTTTTCGTACTGTGCGCCATCATTTTAATATACGAGAAGAGACGTAATAAGCCAGAGATGGACGAATCTGACACAGATCAGAGTCCCGATCAGTAAATATATATATTTTTATAATATGTATTGGGTAAAGCGGAAAGGAATGCCTTTGTTTATTGCGACAAATAGTTTATTTATACAAAGATTGTACAATATTTTCAATGATTGTATTTGATTTTATCTTCTTCCTCCCCAAAATGAGCAGTTTTTAAATACCCCTTTCGTCAATTCTGGAGATTTTTTATTTAAAATACGACTCTCTTCTCATTTATAATAACAATTCTTCTAAGAGACGGATCGGTTTCATATCTTTTTCCTCTTCAGGTGCCTTGTCCGTTTGTTTTAAGCTCCCAATCTAGTCCAGTTGCGAGTATGTTGTAGAAACACAACAGCTTCTTTCTTCCCAACCACCGTCTACTTTTCTTTCCATGTTCTGCAGAAGGTAATGCTTTGATCCATAAATGATTCGTCTAAAGTACTCAATTTTACTCTTTTTTACGGTGTCCTAAAGTTCTTCCTCCTTCTGGAGGGAGGTATCGAAGTACTTTTGTATTCATGACGTGTTCCATTTATGGAATCTTCAACATTCTTTGGTTAATAAAAATCAGTAGTCTCTAATCTTTTTCCTAGATTGACCCCTTTTTAATAGAATGAGTTTCTTCATAGACCACTTTATATTTTTCTCTATAATATACAACATATAACATAATCATTTTAGTAGTGATTGCACATAGATAACATGGTTTGGTGATACAGGTTTTTCACTTCAAATTAACCCTTTTGCATTTCAAATTAACCCTTTTTCATTCGATATTCAAAGGAAAAGGGTTTAATTTGAAATACAAAACGGTTTTTTTTGCGAATATCATTACAATTCCAAAATTTGGCAAAACCACTTGTTTCAAAATTGATTTTATCTTTATCCAAATTATCCGTCAATTCGATTAATTCTTTTGTAATGAAAAATCTATATTGGTTGTCGCTTTCAAATGAATTTATAATCCAAGACGGGATATCTAAACTTTCCAAAACTTTGTAACGAGCATTGATATCTTCTTTTAATTGTATCAAGTTGTCAGTGTAGATTTTTGAATGTCAACGACATTAATTTTATTTTTTTCAACAGAAAGCTGCATTGAAAATTCAGGTATCGAAAATCATTTTGATTTTTAGTGGAAATAAACAAACTCCTTTTGGATCGAAACCCAAATATAACTGTTTCTTTTGTAACTTTTTTTCGTTGTAATTTATTTTGCATATTTTTAAATAAAGATAATATATGTTTTTTTACAATACAATAGTCAAATTTGAAAACGTAAAAAATGTTCATAGATCCCCGGAATACTATAGACCCTTTTTAACCTTCCATGGACCCCCAAGTGGTCCACATGGACCCGTGAGGCGAGCCCCTGATCTAGACAGTACAAATAAACCCAAAGTAAAAAAGAGAGGCCAAAATCCTTGTTCATTTTTTTTCGTATCTCAAAACAACCCTGGACAACAAAGGTGACAATTCTATGATTGTTTTACGTTGATCGGACTGATTTATCTTTATCCTTTCACCCACTTTTGAGCTTTTAAAACCATCTATACCACTGTCGGGATTCAAGATCTCTCTCTTCTGTTTAAAAAAGTTTTAGAAGGAAACTCTTCAGTTTTTGATTTAATTACTTTTGCATAATTGAGAGAAAAGACGATCATTCAGAGCCTTAACTTTATTCTTGCAAATTTTTGGCAATTAACTCTTTTAACTTAAAAATCTTTGATATTTTTACACCATTAATGGTGCATCATCAGAAGATGCTGCAGTAATATTAGTTTTAGGAATTTAAAAATTAAATAAAAATTATTATCGGCCTTCAATAGACCCCTGGAATACCATAGACCCCCAGGGGGTCCACCAACAACAAAGTATGACATTATTTTTCGCTTTACCTAACATTTCGTATATATATTTATGTTCAATAATCAACCGTTAATTGTTTGGTTTGCAGGAAAAACACTCCCGATCATGGAAAAGACCGTGACGTAAGACACCGGAAATGAAAATATGATACACTTTTTGTTTTTAAAGTGTATTTATTATAAAACCACATATATTTTATTTTATAAACAGTTAAAATTGTGTGTACATTCATGGTATTCTGACAGTATTCGTTTATTGATGATAATTTTTTTTCTCTTAATTTCGGATGGATAATGTTTAACCGATACGTAAAAGCTTGTAATTTATTAATGAAAAATATATATATATCCTCCGGTACATTATATTAGTTTGCTTGAGATTAACTTAACATGATATACTGTACTGCCATTCGACGTATTTGAAATTTTTCTTCAAATACTAAAATATACAGCCTTAAATTATATACATAAGATGAATATATTTTCTTCTGTGTGTGCTTCTAAAAAATTATTATTGTTCGATTTGTGTGATTCGTCAAAAAATTTTTTTGTATAATGAAATTGTTAGTACTAGCGTTAATATAAAACTATGATAAATATTATTAATCATGTTTCCAAGGCACATCAATCTAAAAACCAGGAGTGCTTTTTGCATTGCACACAACAAATTGTCATCCCGGCAACTTGCACATACGATTTATAAAGAAAACGGGTATGTTTTACAAAAAAAAAAGCACTGGTATGTGTGTACGTGCTGTTTATTTTTAGTATAAAATCTACATAGTCTACATTGTGATCAATCGAAGGAAGAAAAAAAACAGCAATACTTGTCGTGTGAATGATTCTAGACATAATATAGTGATATTTAAATAATTATGCCAATTTTTTGGCATTGTACATATACAAAAATGATGATATGCCTCGATTAAAATTTTACATTGCCCATTTGATTGGCGATAATTGTATTAATACTAAAGTAATAATATGAGAGAGCGAAATTTAACCGCGTTGACAATGTAAATATTTACAAGATCGGAAGATCGTGTGCGTTTCGCTTTTCTCGTCGTCGTTTATTTTTTTTTTTTCTATAAATTCTATGAAATCATCCCACAGCGCTTTGGCTAATTGGACCGGGGAACACAATCGTAAATATTTATAACTTATTCCATGTGTACATTACGTTTATGTTGTAAGATTTTTAATATTTATATTTTAAACAATGTGGTCGAATAACTCTATGGATGTCCAAAAATTATATATTTAGCGTTATCAGTTTGTTTTGTAGACGTTGAGTAGTGATGCCGTTCAGAAATTACTATCGTTAGAATTTATAATCGCTAAAATTACCAAATTGAATTGAACAAAATTATGTTTTACGATACGCCGATAAAGCAAATATTATTTAGCCGAGTATACGTTTTGTTATTCCGCATTTAAATAAATATATGCGAGAACCTTAACCGCTTCATGCGCGTCGACGCGTATACGCATCGAGCAGAATCGTTCCAAATTCCGTGCTTACGCGTATTCGTGTGCAGCCAGATGCGCGCTTAAATAAATCAGTTTTATTTTTCTCGTCAATTATGAAAGGATCTCTAACTTATTTTTTATAGCCTGCATCAATGCATTTTACGACGATTTTTTTGTGTAAAAATGCAAAAAATGGACCGAAAAGGGTTGAAAAAAATATAAATTATTAGCAAAAAAAAAAATACATTTTTTGGAACGTTTTGGCAAAAATAATTCGCACATGAAGTGGTTAATTAATAAAGCTTTATTACGAATTGTAAATAGCGACATAATGAATGCTGTAATGTAATTTCATTATTTGAAATTGGTGTATATAAAAAAGTTTTAAACTACGTAAATGTAATTATGATTTTTATTTTATTTGATTCCTTAAATTTCTATTAACATTATTTTTATTATTATTATTTTCTTAGGATATAAGTATAATATTATCTACAATCTCACGAAACTATTTAACTTTATTTGCAAATTATTATTGAATCGTTAATTACTGTTTTAATATTTTTTTTTTTGTTAATTTAATAAATATATTTTATTATCATATAGTGTGGTTTATTCAGCTTAATGCCTTATATCGTCTTACTAATTAATTCAAACGCGTATTCTTCCGTATATATTTTTAATATACATACTAATATTTTCCTCATCCTAAATATATATATATATATATATTTATTCAGGTTCAACGGATGAGACTTCCGTTACATTGAACCGAATTAGTCGTTAGTCGAATAAATTTTCAGATACGTGCCTAGTGATGTATTTATTAATAAAAGAGGTTATTAATTGTTTAAACTGTTGTATGAGGTAATTTATTTGACTTGGAATAGATTTACCCGATCGTATATAACCTGGTCGATAATCGATCCATTGGACCAATTGAATCGTACCGAGATCCGTTTTTATTCACGTATTATTTTTAATAAACGTGTAGTGAATAAAATATTTATGCAGCTTTAATTATGCACGTTGAGCTCAAATTTAACCGTGTGTTCCATATTTCTTGTACATTGAATAGTCGAGAACGGTGCCTGAACGCTATTTAATCAAGAATTGCACGGATTGATCGAACAACTCAATGATAATATTAAATCATTTGGTGTAACGAGCGGCTAGAAAAACTATCTCTAAATAAAACATAGTATAATTATGCTGTACGAATCCTCGATCATGTCGTTGGATTTGTATACCGGTTTACAATTATCAAGTATTAACCTTTTCCACTCTGGATGTTTTTGATCGAATCTACGATCCGTTACGGCGGCTCGAAAACAACAGGTCTATAATAGACCCCAAGCATTTTGATAAGAAGGGGTCCGATAAAAGTCCGACGGGGGTCTAAAATAGACTCCAATACTGTCGTTTTTATTTTATTTTCGCAATTCCAGCTAATAAAAGTCGATGATTATAATATTAAATATATATATATATAGATATAATTAATAAAGTGGAAAAGGTTAAGAATGGTCTCGTCGTTTTAATTATTCAGTCGTGTGCCGATCTCAGATCATTCCGTAAACTTGTTGATTTATCGTCGGGATTCTTATATATTTTATAAGCCAATTAATTAATAATAATAAATTAAAACTATTATATTTATTGTTTTATTTCTACAAGTTTAAATTCCGCTCTGGTTGTCGAGAGATGTAAGTAATCGCGACGATGCTCGCTGGATCACGATTTTTAAAATCACGGGTTTGATATCTTTGCGATTTAGACGCACCTGTTGTTAGAGAAATTATGCCGAGCCGAATCGGCTAGTATTAACGATTGTGTCATATTGACTACGTAGATATATAAGAAGTATGCATAGTTTTAAAATCTGTATTAATCGTAAGTAGAATAAGATTTCTTCGTAGAGACAATGAATGCTGCATTTTTTTTTCTACTGCATCATCGAGTTACGCTTTATACGGGTACGATTACTTTTATCTACTAATCTAGACGATTCAAACGTAATGTTAGACGATATTTTTACGTATTGTACTCGGTGGCGTAAATAAATCTCTTTACGATAAAGCCGTTTACGCCATTGATTGCATGATTCGACACTCGTATTTAATTAAAAAAAAATTATGTATTGCGTGCTTGTCGTATAATCTCGATTAACGAACGGTATTACTCACGCTCGTACGTATTTTCCGTAACGTGTGCTCGTTCATAAACCGAGATTTTATTCCATATATAGCCGGCTTCCGTTATTTCAATTTATTCATAAGGAGATAAAATGCTATATTTTTAATACACATAATTGATACGACATGACATAGTTCAATTTTCGATGTGTGATTTCGATAGGACGATCACTAAACTGTACAAATCTGTCTCGTCGCAATCTCGGCGAATTATATAAATTCATAATAATCATGTTTGAATCTCTCAAATTATTTCATCGTCGTGTAACCATACATATTTTATGATATCTTATCATATAAGATTAGTATTGTAACAAATATATTTTTTGCATTACTCAATCTACTATATTTAATATTTATTATATATTATATATATATATATACGAATTGTTTAATATATTTATTCGTTGCTGAGTAGGAGAAAAATAAAAATCACTATGACAAAGACAATCTAATCCCAATTTCTCTTCTCGTACGTACGGACCATACGGCCCAATGCACGCGCGCGAAGGACCTTCGGCGAGGGCCGACAACAAAAAGCAGATCTGCCGTAACGTAGAAATAAATTATAATATTAATGTACCATTATAATTTTTGTTAAATTGTATTTACATATTGTGTATTTGCTATATTCGGACACCAATCATATATTCTAACGTTATCTATTTGATATTATTTTTTTGTTATTGTGTACGTTTTAGAGTTAGAATTGTATTTCTGATTTTGTTTGTTTTAGAATGTTAAAAAAATAATAGTATTTTTACAAACATTTTATCCTCAATTGCCATTGTTATCATATTAAATGTTTAATATTCAATAAAATGTTATTATACCTAATTCGTTTCTATTCTTTTTAACCTAAAATGAGTCGTTCCTTTTTGACTTTTCTCGAATAACTCTTTTAATATAAATCATGTATGTCACAAAATTGTTATATTCGCTTCTCTTGTGACGAGCGCGATGTTTTTTCTCGCGCCCGCATCCGGTACGATGTACCGAGTGCGAGTGAAACGTACGATAGACACGCGCTGCGAGAGTTCATTTACGCGTCATATTGATTAGTTTAAAAATCTAAAACATCGATTAAATTATGAAGCATGTCATGAATAACATTTTCCAATATAAATAGAACCCCTTCGGACGTCGCGATCGTTTTCGAGCCGCCGTGACGGATCGGTTTATTTTGCATGAGCAATAGTATAAATTTTACTTGTCCCTGACGTATCTTAACATTGGTAACTATATTGTATGCTTATTTTATACTGTCGATAAATAAAAAATAGAGAAAGAATTTTTGCCCAAAAATTAACCGTTTCTAAGCTTCCGTATTCACCAGATATGGTCAACTTTCTATTCCTGAAGATTAAAAAAAAATAGGAAAGAACGACGTTTTGCCGACATTGATGACATAAATACGATTCCACAAGTAGATAAACACCATACTTAAAAATTGCGTTTCAGAAGATTTTGTAAAATTGAAAAAGAACTGTCCCAAGTGTGTAATTATCAGATGCGACTAATTTGAAGAGAACAAAATTAATCCAACCGTACCGATGTCACAAACATGTCACAAACTTTTTGTATTTGGCTAAAGAAGTCTAAAGAATAAGTATTAATAATCATTGAACTTTATTGGCTACAATTGGAAAAAAAAACAATAATATTCGCGTCTGTTGCGGTGTTTTTTCTTGCTCGCATCCAGTACGATGTGCCGAGTGCCAGTGAAACCGTGTGATTGATACGTGCGGCGAGGGCTCAATCTGCGGCGGGACATCACCGAGTGCGTTTGACATTCACGCTTCATATTGATTAGTTTAAAAAAAACAAAATATCGATCAAATTTTGAAGCAATCATGAATAACTATTCTTTTTCTTAGAATAATCCATTTTTTTAAAAAGTCATTATATTGACTTAAATGCTTGGGGTCTATTTTCGATTATAAATAGACCCCCTTCGAACGACGCGTTGTTTTCGAGCCGCCGTCATGGATCGGTAGATTATGATAAATAAATACTTTTGAGAAAAACTAATTAATTTTTAGAAAAAAATATTTTACCCCTTACGCAATAATATTAATACATACTTTTGAGTTAACATCATAATATGTATAAAATGAATCATACTTATTTGCTCTAATGCAAAATTTACATTTTAATAACTATGTAATAATTGCAATTAATAAAATATTCAGACGTCGCAGTTTAAATCAAATGGGGCAACTATCTTCTATTCACAGTGTTGCCATACTGGCCGTAAAGGAAAACATACTTTTTACGTCTTGCGCTGGCAGTTTGCTGTCATAACCGTGTGGTGCTTTTACCGGTCTATTGTGGGTAGGTTATTATGAAATAATTCATATACAGAATCTTCATCTATTCGCGTGATGCGTTTCTTGACTTGCTTTGAATTTCATCAGAAATTTCACATATGTGTAATACTCCAATCGGTATCTTGTTATCAACTCATTCATTGATTGATAACAACCTATTGCGTTTTTGATAATAATTATAATATGAACACGATATATCTCTTCATCTTGTCCGTAAATTTAGACACCTTTGGCTCGTTGTTTATTATATAAGTATATATGTTTTATTTTCAGGCTCGCATGCACAATTAGAATGATATGATGCATCGTCTATAAATAGAGATGATGGGATCCATATATACTACTATTAATTTAATATATTCGCGGAATATCTTTCATTTTGTCACATTTGCGCCATTTAGTTTAGGTTGAAAGTGATCATAGTTCGTAACACAAGTCGGTTTTTGGTCGTAATACTTGTATACTTTACAAAATCGACTATTAATCATCTGTGATATTTGTGTCTGTGGTAACTCGTCATCACCAGACTTTAAAGGTTGTCCGGTCCGTGGTTTATCAGTTAATGAAAAATCACCAGATCAGAATTTTTGTGTCACTCGAACTTTAAGATATCTTCTCAATACAAATCGCATATATATTTGGTTGCCAGAATCGCAGAATCGCCTTTACAGAATTTATCCAAAACACAATGACATGCTCTCTATCAGCCGACATTTTGAAAAAATATAGGGGCTTTCTACTGTACATTGGCTAGACCAAAACTGAATAGAAAGTATAGAGAAAGTGTCCTTTATGTGGATGAACAATTTTAAAACAGATTGTAGAGCCCTGGCGTCATCTAATACCCTTCTCTATTATATCCGGTCTACCGCTACGTCGCTCCATCTTCCGGAAAATTTCAATGATCTAATGTCCCTCTGTACCCACAGTCTAACCACCTCACCCTCGGTCTTCCTTTCCTCTGGGGACAGGAAGGCTTGTTAACCATAAGCCTTTTCGGTGGCTGACTGTTCCACATTCTTGATACGTGATCGGCCCACCGGAGTCTGGCCACTCTGACGACAGCTGTCACCGGTATATCCTTATATACTCCACTCCCCGTCGCCGAATAGGGCTCCAAATATTTATTCTTCTTCGTACTTCCAAATTTGTTTCATTGTTATTTGTAATTGAGTCGTGAAGCGATTACATATTATTATATTTTTTTTTATATATAAGATATTAAATCCACTTTCCCTCATTTCTGAGGATCGTGACCATGTGCATGATTCCCCTTATGGAGGACCATAGACGTGGTTTTCATGGGAATATATAGTGCAGTGGTTTCCATTGCCTTCTGCACTGCAGTAATTTTTTTTATACTGAAGAGAACGCTGTCCGCTTTCCAGCTTATATTTTTGACAATTATTTTTTTGTGAAATGAAGGTCGTCAGCCTTCATCCCACCCCTCTGTTGACCAGCGTCACTCAGAAGTATTCAGAATGGTCACCCATCTGAACACTATCTGCGCTTATTGGCAATTAAATTTAACAATTATAATTTGATTGTAATTACCTTTAAGCTATGACGGTTATTTGTAATATGTGAGCCGAGATATGTGAATTTCTGAACGGCCTCGAAGCTGTACCCTTCGACTCTCAGGGGTTCAAGAATTCGTCTTTGGCATATGAGCATGTATTTTGTCTTGGTCTCGGCGATCCTTAGTCCCATGCCAATTGCCGCTCTCATTATTCGCTGATATGCGCCCTTGAGAGCCGCCTGAGAACTGGCCACAATGTCTATGTGATGTTATTCATCAGTTCCCAGAAAAAATCTTTTATTGCTAGAATCATACAAAATCATTGAGACTATTGCATCAACGCAACATTTATAGATCTAGCCGAACCCATCTAGCGTCTTAAGCGAATATAATTACATTTTTGTCTATTTATACTAATTTTTTTAAGACCTTATATTGTACCTCACTCGTAGTGGAATAGCCATTCAATAAATAATACAATCCGAATATTTCAATTATTATAATGATTTTATGTGCAATACTGAAATGTTTTTTGTCTGATACAAACATTTTATCTATATGCCTTTATCAGTACTCTTATCAAATATTTTATCATAGTTTTTAGGCACATTGAATCATGACGACGCCATTAACCATGTCTGCAGAGGACAATTTACCAGAACCTACAGATGACGATTCTTTTGTCATCCTTTCCGAACCAGGTGTGTTCGGCGACTTTGAAGATGGCAACCATCCACAGGTAATCAATATTTAAACAGTTGGTGATTTCATTAAATTTCATACGTGTTTAATTTTATTTTGTTTTTAATAGCCGTCATTAATGAGTATGCAAATAGCAACTTCAATCATGCAGGAAAATGATCCTAGAGGCGAAGTTGCCAGAATATTGGAACAAAACAAAGTGCTTCAAGATTTATTGAAAACAAATAATATTTCAATAAAGAATCAATGCAAAAATCTTCACACAATGCAATCCGATATAATAAAAACGATTGAATTGAAAAAAAATGACCTCTTCGAAACCAAAACGCAAATAGAAGACGTAAATCGTGACATTTTATAAATATTTTTAAGATATGCGAGATCACGCGTGTGTATTAAATGTATATTTAATATATTTCAGTTGAAAAATGAGAATGTTCGACTGAAAACTGAATTAGAAGCATTGAAAATTTCTTCAAAAGAAGAATTGGACAAGAGAATTAGTGGCTCAGCGACCACTAAAGAAATTGATGATACAATCGATAAGCTATCCCAACAGCTAGCGTTAGTCGAAAAGGAGAGAAGACTTACTTTAGAAGAAAACGAAAAGTTGAAGTGGCAAAATAAATCATTGAATTCGCTCGTTAAGACAAATGGAGAGCAACTTGATAACAAATCGGTGAGTCATAATTAGTCACATCGTTTGGCATCCCAATCTATCGTTCTTATCACATTATTCGTTTCTCGATCTATCATCCTAAAGTTAGTGTTTGTCGAACGGTAGAGTTTTGTCTTGTGGTTCACCAATAGGTCGGTTTGGTGTCATAGGTGCTTCTGGAAGGACACGTAAAATCTAACCTTAACACTATACAGTCCGCGCGGTTACGCGATTAATCTACGCCTGAGGCCAAAAAAATGCTCGTTTAAATTTTTTATAGTCATATTTTCAAATAAAATTAAATATAACGTTTGAAAAAAACATAACACAAGCTGTGTGTAGTCGCCCACTAAGCGTTGGGCGGAACGATCGCACACATGTTGTGTCACCCGAAAAGAATATTAACACAAGCGTTGTTTTACCGGACATAAACCGTCGGCAGAGAAAAACACACATGCTGGTGCCCCGCCACTAACGTAAGGACAAACAAAAACACACATGTTGTGTGTGCGGCCTTTATAGTGTTAAAAAAGAATTATGAATCGGCCCTACCCACTCCCGAGGATAGTTACAACCCGAACAACATCACAACGAGATCTGACCCGTATCAGATGAGCATAGGAAACTGGGAATTCAACCGTTGCAACCCTGGGTACAGGATTAAGGTGGACGGGTGTTTTCTGAGGCACAAGCAGTTGGACAGAGGAAGCCCAAGACTGGTAAAAATTTCAAGGGACTAATGGGATTTCAGCTCCATGCGAGTAGAACTCCCATAATAGTTCTAGAACTACTCCCAGCTACTCCAGCAGGGATTATCCCTAGGTATAAAGATTTTTTAGCACAATCTGGATGCATTTAGTTGCTTTTATGTGAAATACTCGCTTGAAGAGAAAGGATCAAGCGATCCTATTCTAAGGCAAAGCCTTTTTCAGGCATTTTTTAATAAATCAATGGTTTTACTCCTTTTTAGTCACCTCGACTATATCCCTATACGACTCTATCCCTATCCCTAGCGATTCAGCAAAGTGTGTGCGACTGGAAGTGCCTCTCACACTTCCTGGAAGGAATCGTCGCATCCACGTACGATTATTATTGCCACAATTCGCGCATTGGCAGCTCAGCTCCCTGGCTCATGGCCGGTGACCTGACCCATATTCAAAGAGCCCAAATAACCGGCAAGACAACTATCGCAACTCTGGCTACAGGCTTGAATCGGATATGTCTCTGCCGGACCTTAGAAGGTGGACGAAAGCAGCCCAGAACCGGTGGAGATGGCATAGGGTCCTTGTTTAATTAAGTGCGATGGTGATGATGAAGATTTCGTATGACTTTTACATTGCCATTCTTCACGTGATCTATCGTTGTTGGAGTTGCCTCCGTCCTTTCAGAGCACACTAAGATCAACGTAATCCTCGTTGTTCCACTAGCTTTATAAAGAAACATTGCACACCTTAACAATAGTCTAAAAAAGTCGCCGGGTGTAGCATTGCTTCCATCCAAACGATTTTTCTCGTTGCCACTACGGCCTGGAACCTGAACAAAGGGGCGAGTTTTGTAGGGAGTGAAAATGTGGTAGAAAATAGTTCAAGGTCCTATCCCGGCGTTTGCCTTTGGATGGCAAGTGAGCCGGATCAACCTAGCCCGGAATAGTCGCATCTCTACAACAATTACTGATGACAGAGACAGTAAAAGTGTTTCTCTTCAGACCTTAAAGGACCGGAGCGGCGAGCGTATTGACTTTCGGTAATCTGGGATTTTATCGCTGCGGCGAACATCTCTGTCTGCTGTCCCGTACAAATATCGATGTTGAGTTTCTCCAGTCATGCTTCAGCCTGTTCATCAGCTTTTTCTTAGGGCGACAATGCCTCCGTTAAGCCTTCGCAGTCGCATTTCTGTTCGGTTGCTAGCCCCCAATGGATCTTGGGATAGTCGTCATGCCCGGTGCGGAAACGATTAAATCGGCACCATTTTTCTCAGATAGGATGATGATATCCCTAAATAGCATTGAATCACTACATCAGCGTGGATTCATATTCTTTAATAACTTATGAGTGCATAACAATGAAAAACATTTCATCGTTTGTTTAATTTTCAGATGGAATTCGTTAGAATTAAAAAAGAAAGCGAAGAAGAATTGATGAAGAAAAATTTGGAGATTCTAGAGTGGAAAAATAAACTAAAAGAGTCCTATCAAATTGTAATTAAAAATATATCATATTAATATGTTAATAACTCGTTCAACTATAAATATTTAACGTGTTATTGTAGGCTCTCCAACCGGTAACGTCCAATATTACAGTAGAAAACGAATGCACCCCCGAAAACTTTTCTAAATTCGTTTTAAACCTGAAGGAGTTCAACAAGAACATAAAAGAGCTTGCAACCGTTTTGAATCAATTCTTAAACGAGTGAGTTTTGTTAATACTTCGTATATATATTTTATCGATTATCGATAACGATTTTCTTTTTAGTCAATCATCGTTAATGGATCACAGTGCGACTATGGTGAACAAGCTACAAAACGCTAATCCACCTGAAAATGTGGATTCAATCAAGACGCATTTGGATGCTTTAAAAAAATTAGCCGATGATCATCAATCGAAAATCGCAACCAGAGTGTAATTATTCTGATTTTTTATTATTATTAACACTGACGGTTTTTTTAATTTATTGTATTTTCAGTCAAAATTTGAAAAAAACATTGGCGTGCGTGGAAACAATATTTGTTGATTACCAAAGCGTTTTAAAGTCTCTAAACGATAAGCTGAATAAAGAATCAGTTTCAGTAAGTTTTCATTTTATTCTCCGACGATCCCGAGAATATGATCGATAATAAAGAAAATCGTGTAATCGTTTTATTTTTAGATTGAAGAGTTTGAAAAAACAATTGCTAATATTAAAAATGAATTATTAAATAAAGACGATCAATTAGGAAAACAACTTGAAGATATATATGAATTAAAAACTAAATTAGACGAAGAAAACGAAAATAAAGAGTTATTAAAACTTCAAGTGGAAGGATTCAAGTAATGTTAATTATTATTTGAATATATAGATTATTTATTAAATAAATTTTTCATTTATTTTTTGTTATTTCTAGAAACGATTTTGAACTAGAGAGAAACTCCAGGACGCAAATCGCCGATGAAAAAGTCTCGTTGATCAATCAGTTGAGGAATTTACAACTACTTAACCAACAGTTGATGGAAAATGTAACTGCATATTCCAATCGGTTATGATTAATATTTATTTTATATTAATTATTTTTATAATTCAACAGAATGATTCTTCGAATTCATCCAGAAATATAAGATCATCGCCTGATTTGCAAGATATGGAGGTAAGATATTGTTTCGATATTTAGTTATTAAATAATTATATATAATCAGAATGCTATTCGCTTCAGTGTCCCTCCGCCTTGGGCAAAACACCGTTTTTAACGAGACTTCGATCAAATAAAAGTTATTTTAGTTATTATATGCCATTAAAATTTCCGTTATTACTTTTAAGGGTCCTCAGAATTGGCGACACTTTTTAGACTCGCTTAGCTGAATAAAAAACATAAAATATTAAGATACAATAATAATTTTGTGATTTGTGTTGTGCCGACTTGTGTTATTGAAAAATATTCGCGTTTGCATTTTATCTCGTATGCCTATGTATCATTATCACATGTATTGTATTTTATCTCTGTAATATATTATTGGCAACATCAAAATTAATGTCTTTGTGTTTAAAAATTATTGATATTAATAATATGGGTTGTTCGGAGAGAAATCGATTATTCAGGTTCAGTTTTTATTCGTTAGCTCTATTTTTATAATTAAGGATGAAATGGAGAAATCAACTGAAAAAAATCACAAAAAGTACGAGGCGCGTCCACAAAGTAAGTTTCTCTGGGACCGTTTACAGAAACGAAACACAATTTCATGGCAATATTTATTGCAGCTGATACAGCAAATGTTCAGCTATTTTTCAAGATATTCGCTGCCGGAATTGAGACGTTTGTCTTACCGTGGGACCAACTTTTAAATATACCTGTGTCGCAGAAGTCTGTCGGTTGGCATTGGGAATGTGTGACAACCGTCTCTGCCTCTCTGTCATTCTCAAAATGCTGACCCTGACCGGACAGGAATTTCTTGAAGTGTAAAATAAGATGGAAATCACAGCGGATGATGAACCACTTGAACCACTGTGCATCTCATCGTCCACACTATTACTAACAGCGAAAGCCGCGTTTTACCGTATTTCTCGCATCGCGTCTAATACTTATAGGTTACAAATTGCGGTTATTTGCCTATAATTCCATCTTCTGTGGGATTGTAGGGTACGCAGCTGGAGGATGCTAAATTTTAGCTGTTCGTTGACAAATATTACTAGAATCCTCTTGGCCGGGGCAGCGCCTGGCCCTCCTTAATCTCCTCGTATCGCACTTTTCCATGGCTTCACTTTCAATTGGCGAATTGCTGCGTCCTTCCGCTCGACCTTGAAATCAGCTGAGGCCGTCAGTTTCCAGCTAAAACAACAGTCCTGTTGTCGTCGGCGCCACTACAGTTGCCCAATGAGGGTGAATCTGTGGCAACTTTAAAGATCATCGTCCACGAATCGACCGATCAGTGGCAGGAGAGTGGAGTTTCCTCCCCAAAGGGAGCGGACCACCTATCTCTTTTTCGCGATATTAGAGCCAGGTAGCTGGTTCTTCCCCAGACTTCTGGGTCGATCAATTCCGACTGGCCACGGTAATTCAAGGCTAAACTTAAAGAGTTTAACCTTGTAGCATCTCCACATTGCTGGTGTAGGTACGTCTGTCGGGATTACAGTCACGTTCTGTGGTCTCGCTCCTGAAGCTGCGCCTACTCTATATGCTGTCGATGCAGGAATTCTCAATGAGTCTTCGGTGGAGGCCTATCGGACATGGATCTAGTCCAGCAGTGTAATTTTACTATAGGGCATTTGTTAAGCTTTGCATCGACTTTCCGGAGAGTTGTGCAAAGCTTCACTCCTTCTCCCTTTTTTTTAAAAGACCCCAGCATTATAGCCACCCAACTATAGCGTTTCAAGAAAAACTGCTTTGCACCGATTGAACCCGGCCCCAAGCGGTATATGCGGAATAATGCGTGGAAGGGATGGAACTGTGTCGGACCGGTCTGACACAGCTTCATCCTGGATACAAAAGTATTACTAACAGCACTTCAATAAGAGTCTAAATCTTCAATAGCTCCAACGAAGCTACTGTGAGACGAGACCGTGCAAAATATAAGGTCTACTAGCTAAGGAAACTTACTTAGTTGATGTGCTTTGTTTTATTGAATTTTACGGACAAACTTTGACAAAAAGCAAATGTCATTTCTGGTTTCGTTAATTCAAATCGGGCAATAGGAATTTACAGGATGTCCCACAAATGGGACGACCATAAAAATTCGATGAAGACTCGCTTAAATCCATCATTGAAGCAAATTCCTGTTCAATTGTGTCGAATTTTTACAAAAATTCTCAACATCCAAAACCATAGTGAACGACGATTATTCAAAACGCATCGGTGAAGTCAGCGGGATGAGATTTTGAGTGCTGCATTAGATGTCCCGCGACAACAAAAATACGAGTTTGTATATCGAAAATAGCAGATGAAAGCATAAATCAGTTAAACTGAGGTTAACTGAGCTTCAACTTTAGATTATTATTTACTTAAGTTATTAGAACATTCTTTAAAATTAAAAAAATATAGACAAGGTAAAAAATCATCTTGAAACTCGTTTGAATCTACCTACTTTTTTCAAGTAGGAAATAAAAAAATAACCAGTGAAAATTAGTTATAACCGATGAGGGTATAAAAATAATAAAACAGATTTCTTTCCGAACTACCTAATATTATTTATTTTTTTAAATTAAAATATTCGCCGAATATGTTGAAATCTAATGAATGTTAGTAGGCGATTTAAGTTTTCATTTTAGACAAAAAATATATCTTTTTAACCTATCTAGTAACAACCGGGTTCTTCGAAGATTAGAGACCTTAAGCATATCAAGTCAAAATATTCTTCATCTTGGCATTTTTTTTTAAAATAGTTATTCATGATATGCTTCATAAAATAGTCTATATTTGGGATTTTTTAACTAATCAATATGACACGTAAATGACAACGCTCTTGGTTATGTCTCGCTGTAGACTGAGCTCTCGCAGCACGTGTCACTCACACATTTCACTCGCACCATCGTACCGGATGCAAGTGAGAAAAAGCATTGCAACAGCAGCGAATATTGTTGAATAAAGGACAACGATTATTTATAATATTAAAAAATACAAAAAGTTTGTAACGTGTAGAATTTATATTAAAAAAGTTATTCGAGAAAAATAAAAAAACTTGGGGTACCCGATATACCCCATCGGCACAACTAGGTTAAACCCTCAATTTTAATTTCGCATTTTCGATTTTGTTTTCAAATTTTACTATCAAAAAGGGGGATATGTATATGTATTAAAAGGTTAACGACCCCTGGATTTTCTGTGTAGAGAAACAGTAGAAAGAATAATAGTTGATACTTTTATACATGAAAAAGATGCAGTGCGTAAAATCGATCTGCCGTCAGATATAAATAAAGGGTGGAATTAGACAATGGTGTCTATGCCAAAACGGTTTTGAAGTAAAGCATAATCGAGTCGGAGTCATTACAAATTTAATTTATTATTCATTTGTTTATATTTTTTTTCAAGATTATTGAAAGCCCCATCGTGTCCTGTCCCCTGTGCGACAAAGGATTCACATCTGCTACTCTGCTTCAAGAACATGTCTACTTATGCCTGGATCAAAGAACATAAAATTATTTTCATTGTTAATTAAATATGCTTTTATTAAAATTAATTTACTAAAATTTTATCAATAATTCGTTAATTTTGTATGATAAACGATATAATGCAACATTTGAAATGTGTATTTAGAAATTTGTGATATTTTTATAATTTTGTAAATATATTGTTTGTTGTACATAATATATGTGTATGTCATATCTGTGACATACGTCACAGATTATCACAGAAAGCAATATATTTTATGTACTCAATATTAATCAACTAATTTTAATTTTACTATGTTATTAGACTATTCAGCTCGTGTATCTATGAAATGAAATAATATTAACCTGTATTCATTTTCGTCGCAACCTGTATGTATGGAGTATTCTTATTTTTTATGACCATTTCATTATGAAATAAATAATTTTTTACCAAATACAAAAATATTTTCTTATAAGCACACTTAGAAACGATTTTTGACTCAATTATTATTAAATCGGCACCCTCGTATCTCTATAGTAACGGGACTAGTTGCTTAACACGACAAGCTTCTCCTGACGATGATGATGATGATTTCATATGACTTTTACTTTGCCATTCTTTGCATCCTCGTCGTTGTTAGAGTTGCCTCCGACATTTCGGAGTACGTCAAGAACAACATTAGTTGGCTACGTAATCCTGGTGCAGGTGGATCCCTAGACTTAGGGAGGGGCGGGCCCCTCTTTGGACCGACAGACCAATGTCACATGTCTTAACTATAATCTAAAACAGCCGCCGGGTGTGGCATTGCTTCCGTCCGAACGGGTTTCCCCGTTGCCACTAAAGCCTGGGAACTGAAGGACGAGGCGAGTTTGTAAGAAGTGGTAATGTAAGTGGTTTGTAAGAAGTGGTAATGGAAACGGCTCAAGATACTATCCCGGCATTTGCCTTTGGATGGCCAGGGATCCGGGTCAACCTAGCCCGGGCTAGTCTCATCTCTACACCATTACTGGTAACAGGGATACTAAGAAGAGTTTCTACATACCTCTACGTGGTTATTCCAAAGCCTGCTTAAAATCCTAACCATGTTCACGATAAGTGAGGGTACTAATTTGTATGATAGCGGGATGTCTTTTCCTACGATGATATTAGGTCAGAGTTATAAGATGATAATTAGATATTCTGAAACCCTGCGTTATTTAAGGAACAATCATACCAGGTAGCCCAGTGTTTATTTATTCTGACAAGATGAAAAACGTAACAAAGAATCCTCTGGTCGTGAGTCTCATCTTTCATTTTGGGATGTATAATTTATTTAGATCAGAAACGTTTCTGCATTATCTTTCACACTGTCAACATCATACGAGGTTTGATAAAAAATACTTGGTTCAGGTGTGTGCCACACAATTTAGTAATATGGACGGCCTGCCCCTGGGTGAGATTGAAAGGGTCAGAGTGCATTTAAAAGGTCCGACATCAGGTAATTATGAGGGTCTGATTTGGATTTAATCTTTTTTTGTTGCTTTACCAAGTAAATAAACTGAGAATGGATTTTAAGAGTTGAGGATTATGATAATTTTGTGAGTAGTCAGGATGGTTGAGATTTATGAGATGAAAATTTTGAAAGGGAATTAAAAAAGGTCCTTTATGTATAAAAATTCCCATTCTTATAAATGTCGATTATGTACTGAATTATTTGCTTGCCGATGTTTCAGCAGGGTTGGAAAGTCATCAAAATTTTGCACCAAAAGTAATAATTATTTTGCGAATGAAATGACTTCTAACATCATAAAAATTGGGTTACCTTTCCCCTGTATTTTACGATTGATCTTAAGATTAGACTTAATATCTACCATTAAATTCTGATTGTCCATTAGTTCTGGATAGTGAACATCCTTTTCAGGGAGAAATATTTTAATTTCTGAGGAAACGAAACGTATTATAACATTTCCTCCGGAAAACCAATGTATTATACTTTGTTTTGCAGGAGTAGATCTGCGTACTTTCTCTCCAATTTACCTAAAAGTTCTTTAAATTAAAAACTTTAACTGCTATGTTGTTGATAATCCTAATCAACAATTCCATTTACTTTAAAATAGAAAAATAACCTCTTCTCATCTAGTTAGCTTTTTCCTCCATCTTGAATTTATCACAACTTTATCAAGCGGAATATGAGGTTTTTCTAAACGAACTATTTGACTAAAGCTAAATAATCAATTCGAGATTCGGGGTACTAAATACTATGGAACCCCTTTTTTTACGTTTTAGCGTAATTAGCGGGAAAACGTAATTTCGGGGTACTCCATAAATACAGTGGAAACCCGTTTTTTTAACTGAAAAAAACGTAATTAGTGGGAAAATGCATTTAAATGGTTTATTTAATTTTTAAAAAGGTGCATTTGATTTGTAAAAAGGTGCATTTGTTTTGTAAAAAGGTGCATTTCATTGAAAAAGGATGCATTTCATTTGAAAAAAGGTGTATTTGACGTGAAAAAACTGTATCACAAAACCTCATGTTATCTTGATATTGACTTGATTACATTATTTGGTTACGATAACGAAAATTTTATAACTTTATTCATACATATCGAGATCCGGCAGCAAAGGAAATACATTATTATTTCCGAGCTCTTCAAAAATCTAATTGCAATTGTTCTTTATTTTTGAAAGATATCGAGGTAACTACAAATTTAGTTTTCTTTCTAATTTTAATCTTGAATCATTTAACGGCATTTATGGATGTATGCACATGTATTTTTGATAAGACGCCACTCATATGTACTTCGAGCAATTCATAACATTTATTTACGTCTTTCAAGACTCATTTCTAACGATAGTCAACTTAGTGATGATTCTGACAAATCTGATTGCCACACTAACTAGTCCAATGATTCATCTTGATGTCCGCAACCCATTGTTGTTTCTTATTAAGACGCATTATTAGACTGGGCATAGAGCGTAGATAAGTATAATTATAGCCCGGCTTAACAGATAAGATAACAAGATATACCATATATATAGTTTATTACATTTTCAAACACAATTATGGTATCACATTCACAACTCATTATGAATTGTAACTTTAGTAACAATGCCAATTAAAGGACCTTCAACATATTTTTTCCATAATAGATAACTAAAAATTTGTCTTTGCATGAAATCATTAAACCCTTGATCAGTGGTGGCGACCTATGACCCGCGTGTCAGACACTGGCCCAAGCATTGATTATTTTAAACTTTTCTCTTTTTTGACACCACTCTAAATTGATCTCTAGGACTAGAGATCAATATTACTAAAACCAAGCTGACGATAATCGACAGAAGTAATCAGCTATCCAGATCTCTTAATCTTCCGGATCTGGAGAAGGTTGAAGAATTTCTATATCTCCGATCACTACTTACGAGTAAAGGAAATTGTGAGCCAGAAATAAAAAGGCGAATAGGGATGGCTACAAATGCAATGTCAAAGCTATCGACAATTTAAAAAAATAGAAGGATGTCCAAAAAGACAAAAAAAACGTTTAGTACAGAATCTGGTATTCTCATTTTTTATTTACGGCGCAAGGGAAGGAGGAGGGTGCCCATCCGCTGGAGTCATCGAGTGAAGACCGCCACGGGCTCCACTGTAGTAGCTGCGATACGATATGCGGAGTGCAGAGAATACTGGAGAGCCAAAATCAAGAAGATTCGGCATAAAAATGGTCACGATCCTCAGACATGAGGGTGCCGACTAAAGAAGAAGTCACCACTCACTCTTTCAACTCAATATAACAACTTATGGACATTTCTATCTAACGAACTTAATAAACATTGCCTTCTTAATTTATCACCCCCCTCTTCTTCAACATATACATACACTTTTGTCAGCCATTTTCAAATTACTTCTGAGGGATCATAACGGTCTTGTTTTTGGATAAAAATTCTTTCGACATTTTCCATTTTACAGGTGAAAATTATCGCAAGCCAAATATAAAGTTAATATGTTAATAATAATTTCAGAATTTATATTTCAATTTAAATTAACTTGGATAAGAAGAATTATGTCTAAGAATAACAAATATCTAAACCAATTGAGGTCCATCACAGCAACCTGGTAAGAAAATGTTTCAAAGATAAATTAATATAATCCTCAATGGTTTATAATTATTCTTATTACCCTATGTATCATAATGAATCAAAGTTTAAAAATAAAGATAAACAAATTAATAAACTAAACGAAGAGCTCGACCATGTTAAAGATGAATTCCAATTATTAAATTTGGAAGCAGCTGGATATAAGTAATGTTAATTTTTTTGGAACTAAATTTATATTTATTTTTTAATATTAATAAATACATATTTATTGTTTCTAGGAATGATTATGAATTCGAGAAGAAATCTAGGATATTTTTAGCAGGTGAAAGGGTTAATTTGATCGGGGAATTGAGAAAACTGCAAGCAATTAACCTAAAACTTATACAAAACGTGAATACATTTTTTGTTTTTTTAAAACAATATTTCGTTTACAATAATTTTTCTATTATGATATGGTTTTAATTTTTTCAGAATAAAAACTTTGAAGTTGAATTATCAAACTTGAACATTAAATTAGCACAAAAAAAAGATGGATTAAAAAAACAAAGTGACGAGTTATCCGAATTAAAAAACACCCTCAAAGCTAAAATAACTGAAAATGATGTACTTACATCACTGATAGAAGAATACAAGTATGTTGACTTTTGTTTTCTTATAACCGAAGATATAATTTAATTTAATATTATGTTGTGTTTTTAGACATGATGTTCAATTTGAGAAACAATCTAGAGATAATATTGTAAAGGAAAAATCTGAAGTTATTCACCAATTGCGAAATCTGCAAAGGACGATTCTAAATCTGATGAAAAATGATTAAAAACGTAAAATTGAAAAAACTTTAAAATAAACAAAGAAAATGATGGAATTTTTCTCTTTAGAATTTTAATTTAATTTAAGATGGATTAAAAAGTCAGATTTGCAAGATTTTAAGTAGTTGCTAACTGAAAAATGGAAGTCACCAAGGATTAAGACCAATCTTAACCCGTACACTCCCGATTATGGCTCTACAGGATCCTCAGCATTCTGTTCATCGCATCACAGCTACTACGGTGGTGCCCGTGGAAGTCTTCACTCAGTCAATCCTGTATCTTTGTACGTCACCAAGTGTGTTGCCCAGAGTTAAATCACAGTAAAAGTAAAAAAGACATTGAAATTGACGATATTTACAATACAGGGGGATGCAGCCGTAACAAGAGAAAACCCCAAACATCGAAAAGGTCAAAGAATTCCCATTGATTTGTATAAAAGAAATACTTACAATACATAGTTGGTTGGCAATGGTTTTTAAGATTTTTCAATGCTAATGTGACATGGAGATGCCCTTTGTTCTAATCTAGATGCATGCGAGAAATATTCAATGTACTAGTACTTCTGGTGCCGTATCTATATTTGTATATAGTCCTTTGTTCATTATCATTGTGATGACAAACTGCTCTCTATTCTTGGCGAAATGATGTACATCATCCACCCCAAGGATCCAATTCCGAATGTTTAGCGATTACGATAGCCTCCTAGCCATTGCTTGCCTTTTCTTGGTCGCTTATATCAAATTCATGGTTCTCAGTACATTTGTGGAAGCTGTAGAACTGTGTTGCTTGTTATGTCCATGAAGTTTTTCAGTATTTTTCGATTATCGTCATGAAATATTAAACTTTATCATAATAATAAATTTTCCATTTTATTTATTTGAATCATTGTTCACGTCTCTAAGATTTTTTTGCTTAAAAAAATGTTACAGTAGCCGAAATGATTAACTGACTGAACAATGTCTGGTGAGAAGGGAGGGTGTAGTAGAACCTCCTAACAAAACATGGAATCTTTTTCACACTGTCGTGTTAAAGAATAACTGATTTCTGGCAATTTTATGATAAAAGAGATATTTTAAGTAATAGTTTACCCCAGATTTAAGATCTCATAATTATTCCTTTATAATTCGACCAAACGAAGCAATACCTTGCGAATGGACCAACTGTGCTTCGGAATAGGTTCAACTTTCTGATTTGATGACAACAATTGTTTATTACATGTTCTACTATCTTAACATGTTGCAGTCCGGAGGACTCGTATCTGAGTCCTCGTGGCGCCAGAGCAGCGGTCCGGGGGACTCGTATGCGAGTCCTCGCTTTCATGAAACATAATGATCCGGCCGACTCACATTTAAGACCACGTGGAGACAGAGCAGCGGTCCGGGGACGCGCATACGAGTCCTTATTAGTAATTAATAAATTTAGTATAAGTATTAGTAAATAGAGTCGTTATTTTTTTTTATATAAAAAAAAATTTTTCATCAATTTTTTTCCCCGAAATGTCTGGCTCCAGCGAAAAGTACCGAGCGAAATCGCCCGAACTGTAACGTGTTAAGGTATTAATTTATCAACATCCGCAATAATTTATTTTAAAAAAGATCTTTGTTGACCTTTGATCAATAAATGACTCAAGTATTATAATACTTGAGAAAATCATATAATTATTTTTAATATTGAAATATATAAATGATTAACCACTTCCCGGTCGATTTTTTTGAATAAAACCTTTTTTTTGGATTTTTTTTTATTGTTTTAGATTATAGCATATTATTACAAAATCAAAAAAAATTTTTTTTAACTCTGGAGTCCATCAAAATGTATTATTTTAATTATTATAGTTTTTTTTCTTTTTTTATGATTTATTATTACAAATATTTTTGTAATAACTTCGACACGAAACGCAGAAACAGTTACCCAAATTTAAACCCAAGTTTAAACCCAAAAATATTGTTTACTATTCAATTATGTATGGACCATCCCGCATATGCACGTATCGTCCAAAACTGTACATCTTTTTACCACGCACATATGCGTGGTTGACCGGGAAATGTTTAACTCATCTATCACGGTGGCTCTAAAACAACCCGGTCGTCCGAAGGGGGTCTATTCATAATGGAAAATAAACCCCAAGCATTTCAAGTCAAGATATTGATAAATTCTTCATTATATCTCGAGATATTTTTTAAGAATAGATTATTCCAAGAATAATATAGTTATTCATATGCTTCATAATTTAGTCGATATTTTGGATTTGTTAATCAATATGACACGCTCATTCGGCGATGTCTCGCCGCAGGCTGAGCTCTTGCACCACGTGTCTATCGTACATTTCACTCGCACTTGGCAACATGGCAAGTGGTTTGTACAGCTTTATTTGTGGAAGAAGCCGAAGAAAGTCTAAGGGTATAAATTATTTATAATATTCATAGTTTAGACTTTTTTGTAAAAAATCCAAAATGTTTGTGACATATAGAATTTCTCTTAAAGAGTTATTCGAAAAAAATCAAAAACGTGAGGTCTTCATCGGCACGTCTGGGTTAAATAAAACAACTTGCACTACAATTAACTTTATATTATTTAAACCTACGTAATATACATTTAATTTTACCCGTAATATAAATTCGTATGTTAAAATGCCAAAATCCGAGATCACATATAGGAACACTAAATTTGGATAGCCTAATTAATTAAAGCATGACACACAGGACACGTTTGTCTTAGAACAATCTCCTGTTGCGACACGGTGTGCTGACACTGTTTACAAAGCCAGACTGAGTGAGAATCATGTATGGGATTCCCGCTTACCGCACATCCTGCAAATTCCATATTACAACTCGGACACGAAGTCGCCCTGCAATATAAAAAAAACACATAAAAAATTAGAAATAAAATACGAGAAACAGATGAATCGAACATTTACCAATCGGACACCATTGTGTGACATGTGGCACATTCGGATCGTTTAACTTTGGGATCGTTCGGTTCATGTTTTTTGAAAATTTCTACAGCCAGATCCGCATATGTTTCTCCGTCCTATATAATAAATCAATAAATTAATATTGAATAATCTTTGACATATTATTCATAAAAAAACGAACAGGTTGCGACTCTAATTCGACGAATGCCTCGGAACATGTGGCAAAAGCACGTGCTGCTGCCGCAGAAAGAGCTATCGTAGCCGATATAGTCGGAGCGAGCGACGGTGCTGATCGTTTAACTCGTAACCGAGTGGCTGCATTTAATGCTCGTTCTTGTCCTGCTACAGCTCCAGATTGTGCTAAATAGAGCCAATGCCAAGTACCAGCTCTCTGCCAACACATATCACAGTTACCGGAATCTAAAACGAAAATATATCGATTTACGACTCTTCGTTATCCGCAAATTGATTACGTAACGCCACATACCTCCAGCCGATTGATATAATAACCCAGCCAATATGTAAAGCTTTTTCATCTTGATCGGTGAACATCTGTCGAGAGATTCAGACTCTGCCAACTAAATCGTACAATCAATAAATAAATAACCTGAAAATTGATTCCGTTTAAATCCATTTAAATTAAATACCTTATAAATTACGGCTGCGGCCTGAGATAATTTTCCGGCGTGTCTCAGCTGTAAAGCTGCCGACAGCGTCGGAGGCTGATTAGATGCAGTACTTTCGGCTACTCTAGTCTCCTATAAAAATTAATCAAGTTTTATATATAACTTTACAATGAAAACGTAACTATATTACCTTTGAAAATGATGATTTTTTTGGGCTACTTATGTTCAATTGTTTCAACGCATCTAAATCGTCTAAAGCCACGTGACATTTGATTAAACCGTCGCGGTTTCCGGATAGCGTAAAATATTCTCTAGCGCTCAACCTGTAACGTCGATATATTAAATAAAGATTTTAAATTGAAATCAGAAATAAATTAGTATAATTACCAATTTTGTCTATCGATATAGTAATGTCCGATGTTGTCGTAGGCTTCTTTCAGCTGCTCTTCGGTTGTATTCGTGGACATTTTCAATAATTCGACGACTCGAAACCAATGTCCGAGACGTTTTCTCAACGCTATTGCTAAATCCCTATAATAAAATATTGCAAAATCATTATTTTTTGCATCAAATACGTATATTTTATATAACTAACCGTCGATCTTCTTGAAGATATATTTTTTCGGCCTCGTCGAACTGTTTAAAACAGGCCAGCACCTCTGCCGATCGAATTGCAGTCCCTCTCAGAGCCGATAATCGTTTTACCAATTGTATTCCGGAATAATCTCCGCATCTTACATATGCGAGTTCAGCTGCGGTGAGATCGAGTTTTCGGAGAGATGCTTCAGCTAGTAATCGCCTGTTAAATCATAAAATATTATTAAATATCCAGTAAGAAATTTGATTTATTTTTTTGTTGTTCATCAACTATAGTTTTGTGTAAAAAGTAATCGACAAGATTTATGGACCTGAGGTGACTGAAAACAGATGTAATACGTAACTTTTCTCTTTACCTAAACTGACAAACACCAACACTCGTTCGCGTCGGACCGACAGCTAAACTAAAGATGGCGACCACGTGTTCTGGGCATATATAAACCTGCCCCGAACAGACTTACTCAGCAACCAAAAAGAGACCTTCTGTATACGGTAATACGGAACTTTTCTCATTACCTCTACACCTAGCTAACCAACAACACTCGTTCGCATCAAAGTTAGCGACCACGTGACTGGGGCAGATACAAGAATGCCCAAACAATCAAACCTCATATTTTATATAAAATATCAAATATACGAACCATAGTTTCGGATGTGGATTGTCTTGAATGAAAGCCTCGGCCTCTTTCAATCCGACCTTTTCTAATAATTGCCTAGTATCTCTGAGAGATTTAACTTCTAATTTAACTAAATATTCCGAGCCACCTCTCTCGCCGATCTCTGACAATTTCACACATATTATTTCTAACTCCTGAAATTGGCAAAGATAGCCGTGAGCCGGCAACGGCTCTTCGGGCTCGGTGCCTTTTAATACATATAACCGAGCTTTTTCCATGACGGCAATCAGCTGCGGATTATCAATGGCCCATTGCATTCCCCATATATCTTTTCGAAGTGCAGTTCCGATTATCGATTGAGAATTATTCATTTCCATAATGTAAAATCCGCCGGAAGAGTCTATCACGCCAAATTTGCTGCAAAATAATTGATCAATCATAAACAACGTTCGATTAATGATAATAGTTTAATATTAAGCGAATACCTCGAGTTGGAATTAAGCGACAGTTTGTAAGGTTTTAATGTCATTTTATACGTTTGACTATTGCTTAAATCCGGCAGATTGTACGATAATATATCTCCCGATTCTCTTCCTATTAGAAGTATGGTATCGGAGCAAGCTAAACAACAGATCGGATCCGGCGACGTCTGAAATTCTCCCAGACACGGAGTTCCATCCGAATAATATATTTGTTCCGCAGTACCTAAATACGTCACACATTACAATAAAGCATAGATATTGAATTATTTTTAAACGTATCGTCGTTACCAGGTCGTTTTGATGTCGTAAACGACCACACAATAAAACAATCCTTAGATGCAGCAAATACGAATCCATTTCCGTTCATGCATGCATAACAGATTTCCATCGGCGTAATTTTCGCTGCAAAATTAATTATATTTAAAATTGAATAAAAGAATATATTAATTGTGCAGTCTATTCTAAAAGCCTACAGAAATATTATAGAAAAAATATATATTTCATAAATAAAAATTCACAGTCTCTCTCCGGTATTTGACGTGTACATATAAATTTATATTTACGTCTTGCGGTGTATGACGAAAGTTCTAAATTACAGACGAGTGTTCTAAAAATGTCTACATATATAGAATAAAATAAGCGTTTTCGTTCCATTTGAATTGAAATGATACTAAACTAGATAGAGAAGAAAATTTATTATAAAGAAGTGCCCAAAACCGTTAAATAGGTGCGATGAATAAATTAAATTGTCGATTCACAGACCGTCACATTGTATCCCTTGTTGATTAAACACAACCAACGAATGAGGAGTAGCTACAACACAGTATTCGTTAATTCCGCATATATCAACGACATTAGAAATATGGTTCAACCACGACTAAAAATAATCAAACCAAATCGTATTAATATCTCACATGAAAATGGCCATTATCCAATTTTAGCTACGGACATGATACATTTAACACAGACGTATTCCAAGAATATATCTCGCGTACGCACCTGATTGGTCGACGTATCCCAAAACGTTACAGTGCTCTGATTGGATGCGTAAGCTAATGTGTTTCCGTAATAGGCTCTTTTGTAATCCGGTTTAACGTTAGCGAAATATATGAAAGAATCGACGGCAATGGCGACACGCAACGATCTTCCTTCCCATACGCACGCTTGCAATCCACCTCCAGGAACACGCAAAGTACGTAAATGCTAAAAAAAATTCACATTTTAATCATAAAAATATATAGAAATTATTATTGGGTTGATGCAAAATAACATCTGTTTTTAAATTGCCTTTTTGTATCTCTCCTCTACTATCTAATCACTTTTTGTTCCATTAAGTTAGGTTAGGTAAGGTTATATTAGGTTAGGTGCAAACTGAACTTTAGGGAGCACACAATAAGAGCGGCTAAAAAAGCGACCGACGCCGCTCTCGCTCTCGCTAGATTCATGCCGAACATGGGCGGCCCAAAGCAGAAAAGAAGGCTGTATGCAAACGTCGTCCAGAGTATCTTCTTGTATGGAGCCCCAATTTGGGCCCCGGCAATGAAAATTGAGAGATCCAGGAAGAACCTAGCAAAGGTGCAGAGACACAGTGTGTGTTGAGAGCCGTGCAGCAGCTTATTCTACTATTTCCGAGAGCCAGGTATTGGTGCTGGAATACGTAATGAGCGTTCTGACGAGGAATGGAAGAGCTATCTGAACACCAAAAGAAAACAGAACCAGACTCAAGAACAACCGAGGCAGAAAAAAATTACACCTTGCCTTATAAAAAAAAAAAAAAAAAATGTCAGGGCTGGGGGGCAGAGACTCCAAACCAGGGAAATGGACCCGAAACTGAAGTTCCAGCGGTCAGACAGTGACTCAAAATCGCCAGCATGTAAGTTCCATCTCCTGCCAACTTCTAACTGGACACATGCTTCCGAAATTACCTTCACGAATCAGGAAGAAGTTACCGCGGAATACCACGAATCACGGGCTTTCATTACCGCTGAACACACTCTATTACATTGTCCACGCTTTATGGAAGCTAGAAAGAGCCTAGGAGGAGAGACGGTAACCATCAAAGCCGTGCAGAAACTCCTCCTCGGCAAAGACGAAGAACATAAGACGCTATCCACGTTTGCCGGGATAGTAATGCTCACCAAGGAGGAAGCTGAAAGGTCGAGAGGACCGGCAAACAACGGCCGACAGCAAGGATAATGATACCAAGAAGGGTGGGAGGTAAAGTTTTTACCCGAAGGTCAGCCACCATCACCTGAATATCTAACGACAATACCGTGGTAGTGGTCGGAGCTGGAGGAGGGGTTTTAGCTAGTAAAAATCCAGCACTATCCTCTGAATGGGGGTGTCTTTTGAAGAACTCCTCTCCTCCAACAAAAAAAAAGGTTAGGTTAGGTTAAATTAGGTCGAGAGAGATAAAAGAGAGCTCTAATATTTTATTCATCATCAATTGTCAGCTGTCAATTTATTGGACCATGTGTTGTGTCGAATAAACGTTGCATTGAGTGCGAGACAAAAGCACGAGTCTATTTTGCATCGATTGGTGGCGGGATATGAGAGATGGGTAGTGTACAATAACGTAACACGGAAAAGACATTAGGGTACACCTGGACAATCCCCATTAACAACTTTAAAGGCCGAAATCTATGACAAAAGGTAATCCTTTGTATTTAATGGGATTTTAAGGGTATTATGTATTTCGAACTCTTAAAACCTAATCAAACAATTACAGCAGAACGATATCGTCAGCAATTAACAAAATTAAACATCACCCTTGTAAAATAGACCAGAATTGGTAAATAAAAAGTGTTTCATCAGGACTAAATAAATTGTATTGGGATGTTATCAAACACCCAACCTATTCTTCTAGAATTATTTTTCAACAGTGTTTTACTTCAATGGTATTAATAAATTGATAGAAAGATGAAAACATGTTATAAAGAACCATTGGAAATTATTTAATTAATTAAATCAATAAAAAAGCCTAAAAAAATGCTTTATTTCATATAACAAAAAAAACGTTAGAACTTTAGCATCAACCCAATGGAATACATCACAAATTAAAAAAGATATACCTCGCCAAACGGTGTAAAGAATTGAACTGCATTCAAATTATCACTTCCGGAGCCGGCGACGGCAAGAACAGTTCCATCGTGATTCCAAGAGCAACTCACGGCTCGTAATCCACTATCGATTATAATTATATCTAAAAAAAACAATAACATAGTTTTGTAAATATGATATAAAATATATGAATTATATCCTCGGATACTCACTATCATCATTGTGATCTTTCATAAGCTGTATTCGACCATTTTGATAACATATTGCGAGAGACGGAATTTCCGGAACAGTCTGACCGGAATACCAATCCATACCGACGACTTGAGTGGGAATAGAAACACATTGCACGGGAACCGCCATCTATTATTATGCAAAAATATAATTTAAACAAACTTAATGACATGTTTAATTATTAATTTCATTTAACGAACCGCATAATTTCCTTGATTGTCGTACAAATGCAATTCTCCAGTCGTGAGAGCGAATAAGATTAACGAATTATCAGGCGACCATTGTACCGCACTTAAACCCGGTCCTTTAATGTCTTTGCCCCAAACCCGCGATCCGTCGACGGAACCTAAAATCACCGCACCTGAAACCGAAATAAAAAAATGATTAAGCATCCACAATCAATTACAGTTTATAACAATATTAATTACCATCTTCGTATGCAATACAAATTTTTTGACCATCGGAACTCCACGCCATTCCGCTGACAGTCGATTTATTTCTATTGTTGATCATCTCCTCGTACCACGATCCCTTTAACACAATAAAATATTATATATAATTATAATACTAACTCTATATATCATATTAAATTAATTAATAACCTTATACAGCATCCATACGATTATAACGCCGTGTTGATCGCTCGTCGTTAATTTTTGATGCATTTCATTCCAAGTAGCGACTTGTAATTTACCGGAATGTCCTTCCAAACTCAAATTCATCGATAAATTTCCACCACCACCTGTTGATAGATTGACTTCGTGTCATTTTGTAATCATTAACCAAATTTTTATTCAAATCGTTGACATTACCTGCTTCCAATTTCAATACTTTTAACATTCCTTCATCTCCTCCAACTGCAATATAACCGGATTGATGATTCCATGCCAAGCAACTAACTGGCGTATGCTTTGGAATAGCAATCTGTAATTAAATATAATTATTATTTATATTAATTATATGGTCAAATTGTTAGTTCAAATTATTTCATTTCAAAGACAAGGATTTAATTATTATTTAATGATTAAATTTCATTTAAATTGCAATATTATTGCACAAGTCGGTAATCTCGCGGGTGTTGTCATAGTAACAAGTAAAAGTACAACAAATAATTTAATAAAGTATAGAAAAACGAATCAGAAATATGCATTAGTTAAAGATATATGTTACTCTCACCTTTTTGCTCATGTAAATAAACATTTTGAGTTACAAATTTAGTTACAAAGTATGGAAAGAGTACGCGCAAACAAACAGTAAATAGGCCATCGGGGCCCTAACTCTCCGATATACGTCCAGCTTTGTCCCGTTATTTGAATCTATTCAGTTTGATTCCAATCTAACTAGAATACAGTTTGTTTCTATTGTTTATATTAATTTAATGAACAAAATAATTATACATTTATTTTTTTATATATATAAAATCATTTTTCTCAATATGCATATCAAATATGGGAAATATAAATAATTCGTTTCTTATGAATCTTATAATCATAATACACATAAAAAATGTCTCATGCTCAAAATTCAATGGCGTAACTCATTTTAAATTACTGTCATATTTCATATATAGATATGTTAAAAAATATTTCAATAGAATAAATATTTATTTATTCTTGAGAAATTATTTCATTGGTTTTTATTGATAAGATAAGATAAAATTGTGTTTCCCGAATATAAGACTCGGTTTTATAATAATTTTCTCTAACTTTGATCCTACCGTAATAGAAAATGTCTAGGAATTAACCGTGTATACAAGTAAAGTCTTTGCTTTTCTGTCAGCAATCCATTTCCAGGTGATGTCTTAAAAAATAATATAATAGTAATAATGATTTCCAACCTTATTCATATGCTAAGGGAATGTTAAGATTTGGAAATATTTGGCATACCATTTATTTAACTGCCATTATCTGAAAATTCAAAGATCTCATATATAAGATTTTACTATGGAACACCATTACGATTCCATTAATCTTTCTGTTTGCACTAAGCTAATCAAAATAATATTCCTATAAACTTGCAATTAAACGTCTAGTAATAAACAAAATTTGTTATTAATTGCTCACGTTAATTCAGTGTTTTGTTCGTATTGTGGATAAAAATTGTTTGACTTTAATATTTTTTGCTCCTTAAATCCCAGACCATAAAATTTTATTTCAGTATTATATTCATATACGAGACACGGGTGATAAACCTAACACTATTTATATTTGTGCAATGTCATATATTGGAATAACGCAATTTTTATTAATAAATTTAATTTAAGCCGCATTTTAATTTCATTAATAATAATTTGCAAATGCAAGACAAAAGAATGCAGAACCATACATTGAATTATTGATTATTAATGTATGAGAGTAAATAAAAAAATGTGGGGGGAGCGTTACGGCCATGCCTGTTATGTGTCGAGCTCGCGAACGTGCAGTTTGGCGTTGGCGCGCCGCGGGCTGGCAACACCGGGCCGAGCCGCCGCGGCAGTCTTGCTCAAAATGGCGACGAGCGATGACGAGCCCATGCACCTGTACGAGGTGTTCCAGAACTGCTTCAACAAGATCGCCAACAAGCAGACAGGTGAGTGGCGCCCGCGGACGATCGCGCCGCCCGTCCAGCGCCGGCGGCTGTCAGCGCGACGTCAACAACAACACCGGCCGCAGCCGGAGGCCCGCGGCCCCTCGGCCCCGCCGCCCCCTGGCGGCGGCGGCCGCGCGGCCCCCCCCGTCCCATCCGCGAATGTAAACATTGTCGCCCAACTGACACATCACAATCGCAATATAAATAGTGTGCACCGACATTTGTGTATTGAATCCATCAATAGTAACACTGCAATATTGCGTTGAATCATGTACGAATCAATTTGAGCAACGAAACAAGTGATAAACGATTGATCGGGATGGTGTTGCATCGTGAATACACTTGCATCTAAATGAAACAAGTGATTTTTGGTAGCGGTGAACGTGTACATTGCGTATAGCCGCTGCGACAATGTCTTATTTGCAGTATGATAGTGTTGTGAGCATGAATTGTTATATTATGATCGTCGTTGTTGGACGTAACGTGCGTTTATGTTCATATTTATGTTGAAAATCGTTGCGACAACGATGATTTTTGGTATTATCGACGGATAATCTTATCCGTGTGTTGTATTCGGTGTTTAAATATGATATTTATTCAATGTTGGGTCTGATTTCATGGAGATGCATTGTGCAGAGTATGTTTTGTATAATGTGGTGATAGGATTGTATAACCGCATGTATTTTCTTATGCGGTATGTACAAAATCCACATTTTTCATAGTATTACAATTGTTTTCTAGATGGATTCTTAATCTGCCGTACCGTTATGGTTGTACAATGCTAATTAATTGTGTTTGATTTGATATCGGATGAAATTTTTGAGAGGATATTATCGAATATTGACGCGTAGAGGAGTAGTGTTATGTTTGTTCGACATTTTATTGCGGTGTGAGATAAATTATATCCGAGAGGCGTCTGACACGAGCACCTGCCCACTTGGAGCTGATAAAAAAATTACCTTAAAAATGTCAGTTCGCATATTACACTACCGTTATTCGAATCGAGTTGTTTTTATTTATGTTTTTTTTTATTTGCGTCATCGGCCAACACCGTTCGTTTTGCATAAGGGGGTTTCGTTGTTTAGATTTCGATCTTGCGAATTAATTGGATACCCTTTTGGCGCCGATGTGAAAGTAGTTTTGTCCGAATCGCAATGTGCCCTGTGTCCATTTACATCTCGCGCCATAAATTTCGCGGATTTTTGCTTTGTGACTGAAATTCCGGCCGATTCTACGTCTTCATCTCGGGGGAAATGGCATAGGATGCACGTTTTCCGTGGTATGTGTGTGTGTGTATGCAGGCCCGCAAGAGAAAGAGATACAAGAGCGGTTAAGTTGGTTATGAAATGGCCTTGGGCATAATGCAGAGTCGTACAAAACTACTTTCTGTTCGCTGGCCCAACTACTGAATGTCTTTCGTACCGAGCGACGGTCTATTTAATGCCTATTTAAAAAAAAATATTTGCTAAATTGCCGAGCGCACGTGTAATTCTGTCCGCGAAAAGCTTTCGGAAGCTCTGGACCAGCGGACAAAGCTCCTGACTTCGGGAAGTGACTCAGGGCAGAGTCGTTGCCGCCGCCGAAGGAACCATATTTGCATCAACGCATCGCATTTCGACTCCAAATGACACAATCTCCAGTTTATGCGTCCGATCTCGCTTATTCGCGATGGCATAGGGGCCAACGTTCTCGTCCTCTTCCTCTCCGGTCAGCTGTTTATTTGTGAGTTTCCAGTTTTGTCCGCCGCCAATACAATGGGTCGTTAAAACGGCGACGGCAGTTTTCAAAACATGGCGATGTTGTTCGTTTTCAATATTTATGAAACGCCTAGAGTCGAATGCCGCATGTGTTGCAGAGGGAAATGGAAATAACTTTCGCGTCGTACGCCACAAAGGTTGCCGAAGAAGGACAATAGCAATCGTAGCAAAAATCATATACTTGAGTCGTTCTTAGAAAGACGTCTTTATATCCTCAATATAAGCAAATCGTCCTCCTTTCATGTTTCCTCGCTTTGTAGAATGAGAAGAAGTCGCAAGGGGCCACGCCCGGCGAATACAAAGGCTGAAAACGATGTGATTTTGGCCAAAAAATCCATTTTTTTTTATTTCTTGTAATCTTGGATCGTCTTATATTTTCTTTAATTCTAAGATTACTTAATAATCCCTTTTATTTTGCTTCTTTTAGTTAGTTTAACATCATGTCTTTTATATACCATTCTGGTTCTCGTCGTTCTCTTAAAGAAGACGCTTAATTCCTAATGAGACTAGGTGTTTCTGGTTATCTTTTATTGTTTCTCTGTCTTCAGAAGATGCATTTACGCTTTTAATGATCGTTCAGTCTTGAGATTGTCTTTACGATGTCTTATTTTAGTTCTTCTGCATAATATACTCGTATGATCTCCTATGCTGATCACGAGGATAGTTCGTTTCGTCTTTCTGGCTCCATTTTAATGCTTCTCTATCTTCAGATGAGGACTTGTTGTTTTTTATGATCATTCATCCTCGAGATTACATTTACGATCTCTTATTTTAGTTCTTCTGCTAATATACTCCTATAATATAGCAGGTTGAGCTAGAGAATAACTCGTTATGTCTTTCTGGTTGCCTTTTATTGCTTCTCTATCTCAAGAAATGAGCTTTTCATTTCTAATGATCATTCAGCCTCTCGAGATTGTATTTACGATCTCTTATTTTTAAGTATGTATGATCTCTCATGCTAATCACGAGAATAGCTCGTTATCTCACAAGTTATTTCTGATTCTATTTTATTACTTCTTTATCTCTAGAATGGGACGTATGATCTCACTTGCTGATCCCGAGCATAGCTCGTTGTATCACTAGGTCTTTCTGGTTCTATTTTAATGTTTCTCTGTCTCCATGAGAGGAATTATTGAGATTGCATTTACGATCTCTTATTTTAGTTCTTCTGCGTATTTCCTCGCTGTGTATACGGTCCAGCAGGTTGATCCAAAGCATGGTTCGTTCCATTTCTCATGGGTCTCCAGCAGAAGACGTCGATTCCAACATGCTTCAGATGTTTATTGTTTTAGTTGTTCTGTGAATTTCACGATCGTTGCATTATTTTATAAATCGAATAATTTATGTGTATGATTTAACTTGGAAACGTTGTTTTATAGCATTTATTTTGGGAATCGCTTTTTTGTAATATTCTTATCGATTGTTTATTCCAAAGTTATTTTTTACCGTTTTTGGTCGAAACTTCGCTCTGCTCTTATTAATTTTATTTTACGAGTGTATAAAAAAAGATTTTCTTTTGTAAAATGATTAAGAAACATCTATAGGGTTTGATCTGATAACTTATTTAATACAAATTTAAGTTTAAATATATGTCCTTGGATCAACGACTGTTTTTCAAAATTATCTCTTCTAAAGAACAAAGTCTCCTCATCTGCCTGATGGCTAACGTCGTCCCTTAATGTTGTATCATCTTCCAAAATGCGAAGGAGTTACAAGGGACATGTCCGGCGAATACAAGGGCCGAGGCATTATAACGATGTGATTTTTGGCATTCTTTACAATTTTTCTCTTCGAGCTACTACAAGCTAGATTTTAATAAAAAAACATTTTTAAAGAGGTTATTTGTTTCTTAATTAATTCAATGAAACGCATCGACCATTTCCTTCAACTTTTTCCACTCTAAAGGCCATAACTGTGTTGGCTCAAGAGAGTTTGGTAGGCAGCTCTGTAATAGTCATTGCTCAAGTATCTTAGTACATCTTAGTATCGAGAAGGGTTGTAACATGTACGTGCACGTATCGTGCCGTGTCAGTCACCGGTGCCCGACATCGATTTTTACCAGTCCCGATTTGACTTGTCCTGGCAAGATTTGAAAAAAAATAGTATTAATAAATTATGTACTTGACAAAAGCGTTTTTGCACAAAATTCATATGAATTATTTGATAAATAATAAAATATGTATATATTTATTGTTAATTTGAAAGAATTGATAGATTATTTTCACATGGTTATTAGGTTGAAAAATAACTATTGTAGGACTAAAACAATCGAGGATTTAGGAAAATTTCTAGTTTTGAAAAAGGTATGCGTAGTATTACAGTACGCCGCGTCAGTCACCGGTGACTGACACCATAAATACGGTTCTATTTAAGTGGCCCTATATGTAAAATGAAAAAGAAACATCTATAGGGCTTGGTCTGATAACTTATTTAATAAAATGTATGTTTTTAATTAAATAAATAGGAAAAAAGCATGGTTTATTTTTTTGCTTAAAAATCTTTTGGGCCAGTACGTCTGGCCCACAGATTGGAAAAGGTTAAACAATGCATTCGTGTACGAATGTAATTTTTATCATTTTTTTTTTGTACGAGTGTCCAAAGGCGTATTGAGGGGTGAGTTCGAGGCGTAGACATTTTTCTGATATTTTATCGCCTTCAGCCCCGGCCCTTTCGCCATTCCATCGATTGTGTGATACGATCCACTTATCGCAGTTCGCCATAATTCACCCATAATTGCGTATAATGATACGAAGATACCGAGTTTGGTGTATAACCGCGGCATAATTGCCGCCGCAGAACTATTTTATTTCTTCCCCTATATTTATTAGATTCCCATTAACTATGTATGCGCGGGTCGACGACGTTCGATAACGGCCAGTGGAAATTGCGCTTTTCTCCGTCACTTTTTTCCGCTCTTCTTCGTTCGATTTATGTCAACAATAACAACGGAAAAAAATGTTTAGTCAAATCAGTGCCGAGGGCGGAAATGGCTCTGTCGGTAAATCGGGGGTCCCTGCTAGTAAGGTCACGAGGGTGTGTTTGGATAGTCTGTTCCGATGGGGGGTGACCACGTTTTTCTGCCGTATTTTGCGTTAAATATATATATATATTCCATCGCTCTTTGCGCAAGTCATTATTTAACCATGTGGTTGCCTGAATTCCACGACATTCTCCACATTCCACGCGGTTGTTGTGTACATAACGTGATCCAGAATGCGATGCGATAAATTGTCGATTATAATAAAGAGAAAAAGAGGTACACACGCGGATCTGCTGTCGAAACGTCGCGAACAATAGACCCGAATGTTTGATAAGAAGGTTGACGCATTCGTAATGTTATTCCGTGCCAACTTACATCGGCACACTTGTCCGCGATACTTTCCGGCACTCTCGACGAAATCATGGTCACCCCGCGTCCCCGTCGATGCACCTTTTCGGGGGTGCAACTAATATCGCATATAGTGCACTCAACATCTGGCGTCTCGGACACGGACCGACGCTTCTTTACCTGTTACACGCCCGTATTCATCGCGTAGATGCGCATGCGCCGAATTTTTACTCACTATGCGTCGTTAATTTATTAATTTGAGCAAAAAAAAATATTAATCGCAATCACGATGACTGGGTAATTGCGATAAATACTGAACGTATGATGTATCTCCGTTTGTATATACCGTGTATTATAATTGTGTGCAACATTGAGATTGAGGTCGCAGCGACATGTTGGGATTCTAAATATCCGGGTTCTTTTTTTGGATCGGGTCCCAGGGCTTTTATTGCAGATCGCCGTATATGTGCAAGGTTTTATAAATAAAGGGTCCTCGCTGCCCGGCCTTTTTTTATTGCGGTCGTCTCTCCGTGTATTATTGCATTTTACATTTTTTCGCGCGCGATCGCAAAAATTAAATATGCCCACGTCGGTATTTTCGCGATGTGTGTGTGTGTGTTTGTGTGTGCGTCGTCTGCGCCATGGACCTGCGTATTACAAATGTCGAGATTTGACCCGGTTGCATCGCAAGAATGCCACAATGGATGCAGCCGGATGAGGCGGCCTCGAACTCACCCCCTATGCGCGTCGATGCTCGTTTCCGGTTCTGTACGCGTCGAACCCTTGATGCATCTCGACGATGCGTTTTATGCCTCGAATCCATCGGCAACGATTCAATATGTTCGAGAATTGTACGTGATCTCCTCAATGCTGACAAAAACGTCGATTTTTCACGTCTTTTTTCATCTTATCGAACAGGACGAATTCGCAGGGTGCATGTCTAGCGAATACGAAGGCTGAGGCATCATCACATTCCATGGCACTTAGCTTCCACAGTGATCGTTGTCAAAACGTCGTCTTTTCACGCATTTTATCATCTTCGAGATACCCCACATCTTAATATTTCAAACGAAGGACTTAATTTTCGTTATGGCGTTGCTATTTTTATCTCATCAATGGCTAACGACGTCCCTGAATGTTTTGTCATCCTCTAAAATGGCGAAGAATTTGCAAGGGACTTATATTATAAACATTATAACGATGTGATTTTTGACTTAAAACTCTTCTCATGTTTTTCGAGATTATAAATGCCGGGCTCTTCAATTGAAACCTTTTCGATCGCCAACAATGATGTAAGCATACAATATGGCTACCAATGTCAAGATTCGTCATAGAAGACAACAATTACAATTGTAATTATTGAACATTTTGTATTTCTTAATTAATTTAATTAAACTCTTTTCACTCTGAAGGCCATAACTGCTAGCTCGAGAGAGTTTGGTAGGCAGCTCTGAAGGCCAATAGTCATGGCCCAAAGATAGAATAAGTTAATGCGCCGATATCAATAGGGCAAATTTTGCGAAATATTATTGCTTTTAAGTATCGAAAAGAGTTGCAACATCGGTCACCGGTGCCCGACATCGATTTTTTACCATTCCCCGTTTGACCTATCCAGGCAAGATTTAAACAAAATAGTTTTGATAAATTATGTTCTTGACAAAAGCGTTTTTGCACAAAATTCATATGAATTATTTGATGAATGGTAAAATATGTAGATTTTTATAGCTAAAAAAATTAATATCTTGATTTGAAAGAATTGATGGATTATTTTACGTATATTCACATGGTTGAAAAATAACTAATTTTTTTAGGAGTAAAAAAATCTAGTCAGGTCTTTAAAAAGTATGCGTAGTATTACAGCACGCCGCGTCAGTCACCGGTGACTGACACCATAAATACGGTACTTTCTAAGTGTTTATAGTAAAAACACATTAAATTTATTTATCTGGTATTAAGTTTTACACTAGGTATTATTTTTATAAATATTCCCATAAGTCTCAAATGTTAAATTAGTCATATTTTCACACCTTTTAGTATTTTTGTAAGTATTTTAAACGAACCTTCGTAGCTACTACCTGAATTTTTCTTTGTAAATGGTAATAATAATCTCTTGCCAAATCTATGATATCGCCGCAAACAAACGACCAAAAAAAAAAACAACACAAAACAAGGATGAAGCTGTTTGTGTGTGATTTTAAATTTTGGTTTTCTTCATAAATAGGATACATTACCTGTAATTGTCTTAATTTAGGCGTATTTACAAACGATACATACATACGTTTATCGTTTATTTCTATGCAAATCGCGCTTTTTATCGATTGACGAATATATAGACTAGCTCTGCATTATTCTCATTTATGATGACGTCATATAATGACGCGATTGAATTGCATTACATCATCCTTATTTTGTGCATCATTTTCACGATTTTTCATAACAAATCGACTCGATCGCACGTTTGTTCGTAATGATGCGCACGCGCAGGTCGTCTAATAAGGCGATTGTGGCGATCGATCCGATACGTCCCAAGGTTTTGCGGCTTCCTGAAATCGAGTCAAAGTGCAGTCACAGGTGCGTTACTTATGGGCCCGTCGAAGAATGCGCGCTCGCAACTGTTGAGGCGACCCTCGCCGGCACTTGCCCACTCTCTCTGCACGTTTCACTACCTCTCCCTCTATCCCGTGTGTCCGTGGCACAAATCAGGGTGCTCTCGGCGGCAGGTGGTGGCGGCTCAGCCCGATGCACATTAGCTCCGGTGCGTGTGCACACCTGGACACTTTGTAAATAGCAATGCATACCGAAAATAAACAGGTAAACCCTTGCCGATTGTGGTCTTTTGTGCTCGGTGGGACCTTTCTTCAGAGGACACCGATCGAACAAGTGGAGAAAATTACTTTCAACGTTCGCCGAAATGCGAACAGCGTCCGAATATCGCTCGAAAATATTGTGTGCCGATAATTTCACCAGGAAATAAGCGATATTTTCCCGGAAACAAAAAGAGATATCAACGCACGGTGCGTGCGCAAACCTCGCTATCAATTAATTTATCGTTTAAATAAACTAAAATATCAAATCTATATTTGTACGCACTCGTTTTTTCGGCAGTTGTTTATTTTAGCTGCTGCTGGGTGTACCCAGACTCCGGTCGGTTCATCGACGACGCTCCATTATCTTTGTGGGGGAGTTCAGAGTTCCCGAATAACGCGCGATTTTTTTACGCATAAATTTCTAACGCCAATTCCCTGGATCGCGTTTAATCAGCTCCGGGAATTTTTGTTTGCAAGAGGAACCAATTAAAAATCTGCCAACGAGCATATACAACACAATCTGCGTATCACGGAAACGAGATGATTCACACCGGCGCCGAATATTTATCACAGCGTCTCTCAGTCATTGTGATCATTCGATTTTTCATACTACGACTTATCGGGCATTATTCTCGTAAAACCATCTGCCGCTCGCAGAAACTTGATCCAGTCGTAACTGTAAAACCGACTGTGTGAGCTTTGCCACACATTTTTTTTTTGGTATGCAGATTGATCGTCCTTATTTACACCTTGGCCTCGTATAACACGGTCATGTGATTCCACAATAACGCCGTGTTGTGCGAGGTTTGAAGTTCACACTAAAATAGTCTTTGCGTTCCAACGAATATCAAAGTTATATTATCATTCATGTGTTCATTGTGAGTGTTTATTTATGAAGTCAATTTTTTTTTAAGATTCTATATCAGCCGACGCAATTCCTCCTCGAATTTTTATATCATGTAGTGTGAATCGCTTCTTAAAATTTTCAAACCATCTACTACCAGCAGATAAATTGTGATTGTTGATCTTCAGATGAAGATTGTTTGGTTATTTTTACATTTTTAATCCTCTCTTTTGAATAATGGTTCTGTCCATAGGTAAGTTTTGTTATTGCAGACTGCTATACATTTTCTGTTATTATTACAGAACGCGCATTTTTCTTACTGATTTTTTTTAAATCGAGTTATATCAAAACCGTTTGTAAATCAATTATATATTTTCGATTTGTTGATTCATTTTTTGACAATTTAAAGCAATAAATAAATCGTTTTTAATATCCATTTTTGTTTTATATTGTTTTCCGCTTGAAAAATGTTGCAAGGATCTATAAAAGATGATAATCGTTTGGGGAAATTTCCAGGGAATATGGCTAGACTTTTTAAAGTTAGAGCCTCTTTCAAACGATCTAACTGAGGACAATCGTGAGTGTCTGCCCATAATCCAACAGTTCATAATGTATCACGCCCTTTATATCCCACAAAATGCATAACGTTGTCTTCTTGTGGTGTAATCCTGTTCTTGGGGTAGAATTTGGGGGTTAATTGGCGCTCAGCCACTACTTCTTGCGTTTGTGTTGACGTAAAAGGGTTTTGTGTTGACGTAAAAAAAAACACTTCACATCTTCAATGACAACACGATTTAAAAACGATTCATTCTATTCTCGAATCATTAATGATTGTCATATTGGAGTGCGACAGTTAATGATTCAAGTTGATACCATTCTCATTTTTTTAAATGCTTGTGAACTGATGTAGGAAGCATATTGAGTACCTGTGCTAGTTATCGTACTGTCAATTTCGGATCTGCTTCCACTTCTTCAGTCGGCACCCTCATGTCTGAGGATCGTGACCATTCTTGTTCTGAATCTTCTTGATTTTGTCTCTCCAGGATTCTCTCGCAACATCGCAGCTACTACGGTGAAGCCTGTGGCGGTCTTCACTTGGTAGCTCCAGCGGGTGCCGTCCTACCTCTTCTCCTGCGTCTCTGTACGCTTCTAAGCGCGACGAGCTTCTCCAGGCTATCGTTTCTTCTAGCGAGATGTCCAAAGTATCGAAGAATCCCTCTGAGACATGTGGTAGAAAGTCCTCTTCCACACTTACTCTAAAATCATTAATTTCACTGACTTCATTCCCTTAGAAACGACTTTTTTAACTATATTTGAAACTTTGCTAGTTTGAAACTGCGTCCAATTGCATCATAATTGTTTTTAACTGCTATTATCGCATTTCGTCCAAGTTGAAACTCATAGAATATATTATAGCCAGGAGCGGCTCGTCCCATATACACTGCGAAGCTGCAGAACTCCCGAACAAATTGAGGAAAAATATATTATTATATATTAATATATATGTCTATTTATTATGTATACGAAAATATAAATATAGTTTATTTTTATTAATCTGGTCGGTCCCTACGCGAGCAGTGTAGTGGTACACCGCGTGATGTGGAGCAAGAGCGCTGCCGGCGTCATGTATTGGATGGATGCGGGTCGGTAGCGGAGTGCGGGGGGGAGGGGCGGTCTTCCCCGCGCCGCACTGCGATTCGGTGCAGTCTATACTATTTTTTATATTTTTAATGAAATATGAGCGAAATATATTTTTTTAATTGTTATTGCCGATATTTACCCAGACCGCCACTGTATAGCGTTACTGAATTTCTTTCATCTCCACTGCCATTGTGTTTTATGGTAAAAAATATTTTTTAACCTTTTCCACTGTGGATATTTTTGGTCGAATCTGCGTTCTGCTCTCGTTAATTTTATTTTACGAATATATAAAAAAATATTTTCATTAGTGGAATGAATAAGAAACATCATACCTGATATCTTATTCAATAAAAATATTTTTTTTTATAGATAAACAGAAAAAACGTGGTTCAATTTTTTTTCTAATAATACCTATACTTATCTTTGGTTTAAAAAAGTTATCCATTTGAGCAAATGTTAAAAAAAACGTTTATGGAAAGGCCCATTTTTTTATTATTATACGTTCGCGAAACGTATCGCGAACAATTCGACGATATAAACAAATTAGTCATGGGTCGTCTCCGCTGACTTTCGTAAGATACCGAAGATGTTATCGCCGTTTGCACGTGTTGTTGATAAGGCGATGTGTATCGATTTTGGCGCGGATTATGTTTTCGCTAATTGATAAGTCGCGGTTAATCGGCGTTCCGGTTGATCGGGTCGGAGTCGTGAGCGATTCTAATTATGAAATTTGCACGGCCAGCAATCAAGCGCAATTTAATATCCCCGGTTTCCTTTCTAAGCCGCAGTAAAACTGTCAAATTTATTATTTTGACTCAATTTTGTTCGGCGTTGCATCGTAAATATATATTTTTTGCACTGTTGAATTATTATCCCGAAGCTGTGGCACGTAATTATCTCGTGGTTAAGTAATAAATATTACAGCGATATTATTCAACTGATCGACAATGATCAATGATCAGTTTTTATGTATACGGATTATTAGAATTTATCTAGAATTCATTATTTTATTCTCCTTGAATGCGAATTGCATTCGGTATAATATGCAGTTAATTAACATTTTTTTTTCTAATGCTGCATAAATCCAGATGAAATGCTGCTGGATGCCAAATACAACAATGTTGTGTAATGTAGTGATGTAAAATTATATTCTTCCCCGTCATCGATGGCGAGGAACACTTTGGTAATACTCCTCGTGTTTAAGAAGTGTTATGACGATCCTTTTCCAGTCCTGCAATGATTCAGCGATCTGTAGAGATGTTACAAAACGATTTCCGTTCGTATTTTACTTACTCATCTCTCTGAGAATGTACATATTGGATATGAAGTATCCGTCTTCAGTGCCACATCTCGAATGCCTCTAAACCCAGCTTCCTCGATGATCGCCATGGAGTATAGACACATGACTCTGGAAAGCAATCTCGAATAATTAAACTTTATAGAGGAGTCAATCCTTTGCAATGAATTTGCGTTTTAATCAATGCTTTCATCTGATCAGGATATACTTCGCTACTTCTTGGAAGAGTCAAAGAATGTATATCAGGCGCATTTTAGACAATACTGCTTCATTCATCGAGATTGACGTACTATCTTTTAACATCTGATAACGTTATGTGATCTCGGACATCGCAATGTTATTATTTTTCTTGCACAACATCTTGTCCTAGGCCAATTTCACATTTCGTTCCATCTTGGACTAGTACTACTCAAAAAAACTCTTTCAGAAATTTCTTTCTTGGACATTTTTTTCACTTACTCGTATTATTTTATCATTTTAAACTTTGCTTCTTCGAGCTTTTGCTGATATTTCTCAAATTTCTCCGAAACGTTTCTGTCCTAGAGGAACTTCCCGTTGTCAAATGAGACAGATTTTCGACTATATGTCGCAAAAACGATTTCTCTCTTTGTTTATCTCGCTAGAAGAAAAGATAGTGAAGATTGTCACGGGATCCACGATAGTAGCTGCGACGCGACATGAAGAATGTATAAGATTCTGATGATACGGTCTTATGTCCAACTCAACATCTACAACTATGTACATCTTTTGGCAGTTCGTCTTTAATTTAATCAGAGGAATGTTCTCATCAAAATGAAAAAGATATTCTGTCGCCGACCTTCCCCGAAGATCTGTCTCCGAATTCTGCGATGCTAGATGCTACGTGTGGTACTTGACTTGATCGTCGGTGCCACTTCAATTCGCCCACTTGAGGGCGAATCTTTGGCAAACCTAAAGTCACGGGTCCGCGAATCGGCTCTTGACCAAGTGGGATTGAAGATAGGTTTCTGCCCCCAAAGGGCGAACTGCCTATCTCTCCTTTCCTGATATCAGAGCCTGGCTAAATTGTAGCTGGTTCTTCCCAGACTATTGGGTCAGACAATTCCTGACTGGGCACGGTAATTTCGAGGTCTTGTCCTCATCTGGACGTTCCGCGTCACGACCTACTCCATGCTATCCGATGCGGCATTTCCGGATTGCTGTGGAGGGCCAAATTGGACACATGGACCTGGTCAACAATGTAATTTTCTACAGGGCATTTGCTCGCTACTTCTCCCTTTTCTTAAGCAATCTAATACTAATTTTTAAAACCACGTGTTTCAAAGCTGCTTTTGTTGCACTGATTGATCCGATCCAAGCTGGCATATGCGGATTGGGTAGATGGCAAGGGATGGAACTGTATCGCACCGATCTGACACAGCTTCATCCTGGGTACAAAAGTGTGGTCTGCACTTCTATATGGTTGCGAGACATGGACGTTGCTGGCAGCGAACAATAACGTTTGATATGTAGTGCTACCGAAGAATGCTGATGATTCCATGGACGAAACACGTAAAATTTAGTACTTAGGATGCATCATTCGTGGACCAAAGTATAGTAGACTTCTGCAGACCATCATGGATGAAAAATTTAAAGGGAAACGGTGTTTAAGATATTGTAATATTCGCAACTGGACCGGATTGGGAGCTCCAAAATTGTTTCAGCCCCCCAAAAACAGATAACAACTTTCTCCATTTTATCCGGTTGCTCTGCCAACATGTCGCTTCATCTTCCGGTATGTTTCAATGATGCAGTGTTCCTCTGTCCATAGTCCAACCATCTCAGCCTTGGTCTTCCTTTCTTCTGGAGACAGGTAGGCTTGTTAACCTTTTCAGCGGCCGACTCGAAATTGGCATAAAATACATGCCCATATGCCAAGGACGAGTCCTTGAACCCCCGAGAATTGAAGTGTAGAGCTTCGAGGCCGTCCAAGAATTCACATATCTCGGTTTACTCATTACACAACAAGGACATGTAGATCCGAAGACGGACACGGTACCCGAAGAAGAATATGCCTCGAACCATCTGCATCCTGTCATATGATGGTCAATGTCTTCACTACAATCTTAGCATTGGTCCAATATCTGACTCACTATCGCTGTTTTTTTTAATTTGAAGAGCCGTGTGCTAGCCTGCATTTTTTTCTGTCACTTTGTAGCATTAGCCGTGTCGCCGTTTTGGCGAAGACGTCAATATCTTCATTATGCAACCGAGAGAATATCTCAATCGCGATAATTTTAATAACATGTAAAGAATGGGCGAGCGACACACCGATCCGTAGATTTCACCTTTCGTACGAAAGTGACTCGATTTCCACATCGCGCACACCCGAGAGAGACACACACGCACATACGGTGGCTCACCAACACACACACACAGCCGCGCACGGTACACGGCTGAGCTAAGCGAGGAAGAGGCGGAGAGAAAAAAAAACACGAATTAACCCATAAAAGTTGTACTCCAAAAGAGCAGCTGCCGGCTCGAAGCCTCCCCACGGGCCGGAGCCCGCTCGCGGATCTCGGCTCTCGGGCCCCGGCGCCAAGGGTCACATTGCCCCGGCGCTCGCGCCTCTTGCGCCGTTCCTCTTCCGCGCCAATGTGGCTCTTGTGTTTAATGAACTTAAGTGCGTAATTCCCTCGGGACATTTTGTCTCTTATTTAATACCGTATCAAAGAATACAGGGGCCTATACCTCCCGAGTCTAGCCGGGCGTTCTCCTCGCTCTCCTCTCATTATTTTCGTGTTCTATCCGTTTTGTATACGCGTTCCAGTTCATTTTTTGTGTGTATATTTCAAATCAGGAGCATCAAACTCAAAGCACTCCCGAGTCCGCCATATATATCCGCGTGATTCGTAACGAACAGCGTTATTTCAGATACGTGCCAAACGGTAGCGTGCCGCCGCTGATTGATTGTTATTGACATTATAAATTAATATCGGGCAAAAAAAATTGCTCACTATTCTTATCACTCTGAATGCGTAAACGTGCATAAATCGCATATCTTTTAATTAATTAAATTGAAAATAATCGAGGTTGTTTAGTGTCGTTTTCATATTTCCGATAATAATACAACAAAGAATCAATCGATTTTCCGGAAAAAGCATTTTATCTAATCGATAATGGATCGTATCTTCGCTACATTGTACGAAGAACAATCTAATTGTCTATTCTAATCGTCTCGCTGCGCGTGCGCATCGATTCTGTAAAATATCGCGCAAATCGATACATAATGCATATATATATTTTTTGTATTTATTATAATGGTTTCGAGAACCTCTGATTTAAATCCGGTCGTATAAATTAGATATAGATACTTTCCACAAAAAACCGCGTAAAAAAGTAAAAACCCAAAAAATAATTAATATACTTTGTTACATTTCTTGTTATCCAGCTATACAATTCTGCAGATTCCATTGCAATTTTAAAGCTCGTTCTAGGTCGGGAACATAAATTATAAGATTCTGTTCCATTCTCTTAGAAAATTGCAAGCCCTCGTGAATTAAAGCGGCTATTATTTGATAAATTTCACCATTGTGTTTCTGGCAATCGTTTTAGAACAATTCGTGTAAAAATATTGTATTATCCTTGGATGGATCTCTATCTGAAAAATAATAACAGTACATTTAATCCCCTTTTTGCGCGAATCGCACATTTATTTGAAAAATTCACCAATTTTAAATTAAATTAACTTTTTAATTAAAAGATATACAACTTAGTGGATTTAATTATTGTGATTTTCATGCTTTTTTTACGCGAATTTTAATTTTTATCAAGCTATTTATTTATGAGACTATTCTACCGCGTAAAAAAGATAGGGTGTATTTCTCTTCATTGCTTTTTTTTTATAAAAAATCACGTGTTAACCTTTTCCACCCGGTGGGCCAAAACGTATTGGCCCAAAAGATTTTTTTTATTTATTTAAAAAATGTATTTTATTGTATAGAATATCAGATCAAACTCTATAGATGTTTCTTATTCATTTTACCAATGAAAATCATTTTTTATATATTCGTAAAATAAAATGAATGAGATTAGAACGGAGATTCGATTAAAAATAATTGGAAAAGGTTAAAAAAAGTCACTATTTATAAAATAATGACATATCCAGTTCCTTATTAACTTAAAAAATAAAGATTAAATCATCGATGTATATATTTTAATACTTTTCTTAGATTGTTCGCCCTCCCTGTTTTCTGTTTTATTAACATTTTTTTGCGATTGATACGTAATCACTATTATCAGATTCGTATCTGGTAATAGTACTAGTTATACTAGATTCTCCCTATGACCTAATGTAGATTCTCAAACTTTTTTTTATAGAAGTTTAATATTTTTATTTAATTAAATTTGAAATAAATTAGGGTCCTAAGCTTTTTTGACTTGAAGCTCTGTTCAAATAGTATTTTTTCGACACTTTCGCTATTGTCGACGCAGCCCTAACTTTTTGATTTAATATCTGAGTAAATTTGTTGAATCGCATACATATGATTGTTGTTTTTTCTCGATGGCGTCATAGTTAAACCGCGTAAATCGACGTCGAGTGTATATAAAACGTGTATGCTTTGTCCCCCCTCGTTTATAGCTCGAGCGTTTGATATTCAAAGCCAGTTCTATTTTCTTGTAACGGTCATCGGGCGGATATCCGCGGACTTTACAACAAAAATAAAAGGTTGTAAAATCAATTTGATCAACCATCACACCCGAAGAGTTTGTCTCTCGCAGCGCCGCTCTCTATACCATTTTCGTGGTGATGAATGGCCATGTTTATATTGCATGGGGTGTTCTGGCATATATTATTACGACGGCGACGACGGTAACTGTGTATATTTTCGACGGCATTTTTTTTTTCGTACTACATGTGCTCGTATTAAGTTGTTTGGATTTAATATTTCTAATCGTGGACCGATTGTGCGTTACATAAATTAAAACTTGGTATTGCGCATGGCCGGTTTATCTGTGTAAAAACTCAGATAACATTGTGCGTATTTTTTATATACATATATATGTTAGAACAACGAAAAAGTTGTATAATATCTGTGTATCTATACGATTTGCATATAATACTGGGTTGCGAGATAATCGCGGATATTTTTCCGATCGGATACGTTGTTCGATACGGATCGGTTTTTGCCCCCCTCGGCGCGAAAAGGGTTAAAAATAAATATTTGCTTACTATTGCGCGAGTTCAATCACACAGGCCGTTCGTGTGCGTCCGGTTGCATTGTTCGGCTGCAATATGCACTCACTCGCCAATTTAACAACCCGGAACATATAATCTGGCAACCCGGTAATCCCGTTTGACACGCTGCAATTTTCAACGAGACCGATCTCGTGCAATTTCGAAACGTTAGAGAGTCGGAAAACGTGTGAGGCTCGACGCGTTATTTAATTTCTTGTACAGTTCCGCGCGTTCGATCGAAGGCATATATTTCTAATCTGAGCAAACACAGGATGCGACCCGGAGTTATCTCCGCGGAGTCGGAGTATTTATTCCTCGTCGGGGAACCCTACGGTTTTAATGGACGATTTCCGATAATCGTCTCCGGTACGCGCCGCTAAGCAACAGGTATCATTTGAATCGCGGCCGGAAACAATTTTCGGGGGTGATAACGTCGATATTATCGATGAATGGCGGCTGAAGTGAGGACGTGGGAAATCTGCAACCGATTCGTCGCGAGAAACGAGCTCGACACACTCTGCAAACGCGATGACTGATGATTAATACGTCGCGAGGGCTGAGGGAAGCACAATGCGTAGACGTACAATGAGCACGTGGACGGAGCGTGCGCCCAAATACAGAATGGACCGCCGAAATCCACAAGTGAGGGTCGTCCCGGCCGCGGGGGAACAATGGGAGATCCCTGGGTAAACACTCGTGGTTGCAGCGGGGAGGCTTACGAGCCAGGTCACCAAGTCAGCTGAGTATATCTAGCGAGAATTCCCGGGTACGAGGGCAAACTCTGATGATATAATTTATCGCTTGACACTGTTTTAGAGAAATCCACTATGTGTTATCCAGTGTCAACTTATCGCAATGGTGCAGATCATGGTTGACCCAGTTCGTAGACACCGAATTACGCGTATGCGCATGCGCCGCAATTAAGCGTTAAGCGCATGCATCGACGAGATTGAGACGTGGTCGTTGCTAGTAATAAACAATAACCGGTTGGTATTACAGGTAACCCTTCTATAACAGAGAATGGTTTTTAGAGGCCAGAAGCAGAACATTATTTAATGATTCTGAATTCTGGAAGACATTTGAGACCGTCCTAACATCTAAATAATGTTTCTACCACTAAACGCTACTTCTTTAATCTACCCATTGGATCAAGGTAACATTTATACTTTTAAAAGTCACTAAATCAGATTTGGCCCTCGTCCATTGAAGTAAAAACAATCTTGAATCATCAGAAAATGAGACGATATGGCTATCCCAGACGCTGGACGTCAGATATGCTGAAAATGGCTTCAGAGGTTGTACAAACCAAATTGATTTTGAGAAGAAGAGCGTGAAATTAATATATTATCTGTGAAGAAACTACGGGAAGGCCTAAATTTAGCTAAAAATCTAGAATCATTTTTCTTGAAAGCAGATACTTAAAATTTAAATTCATAAGGGAGCTACAAAATTGCCCGTCTCCATATTGGTAGATCCACAACGAGCTCTTAACCCTTTAATCGCCAATCCAATTACAGTGGAACCCCCAATTACACTACCCCGAATTACGCGCCGAGTTGCAAAAATATTCGCCGCAAACCCCCCAATTGCGCGGTCCCATTCGCATACAGTCAAACGTTGGTTAGCGTATGTGTATTCAACACGTGCCAGGCTATACGCACACAGCCGGACGGCTTCCACTCCCCCAATTACACGACTCCAAATTACACGGTCCCGATTTTAGTGTACTTCAAATAAAATGAAACAACTAAACATATCGACATTTTAACAATTACATTGTCTTCAAAAGATGTCTCTGCATTAATTTCATTTAAAAATATTATATTTATTCATAAATAAATTCGTAGCAGCGTTTGCCGTAGCGCTGTTGGTTAGCCGGTTTCGCGTGCCTGCACGCCGTGGCTTCTGAACGGTTTAGGCATAGCAAACAAGTCAAAATTACAGACTTTTTAAAGAGGGCAGAAGACGCAAATGATGAAAACGATTCAGAGTGAATATTAGGAACCTCTCTACTGTGTTATAAAAGGGTTAACAATATTTTCAAGTTACATCCGTACTTCAACTTCTTCTGTACACCGCTAAAAGCCGTAATATTAAATATTTTGCTATTGAAGTATCGCCTTCTTTAGGCTATCAATGAGAGGAAATGAGAAAGAAGGTAAACGTTGTTTTGTAAACTAATAAAGATACGCAAATGAGCCGGTTTGGAAGGTCCAGAATTGTTCCAGCTCGCAAAGGACAGAGAACAATATGGAACGCCCAAAATTATTCAGTAGATCGTATACATCTGAAGAATCTATATATGCAGTGAAGATCTTGTCCAAAGGAGAGCCTTCAGAGATCAATTGTAGTATAGATTACATGATAATTGTACTGTCAATTTGAGAGAACATTGTAGAAGAGTTCTGATATGCTTCTGGAGGTCTGAAGAATGTAGTATAATTGGGTAGCGAAAATTCTTTATATACATATCAAAGAGCGACTATCTGCTTAAATGCTGTAGAGACCTGAATTATTAGACAGATGAAGATCGGATGCTTTCAATATATTTGGAAATCAATTCTTTTATATATACTTCAGATACCATAATGGGAGAGAAGATATTAGCTGCTGATACTGTACAGTTGAAGATTCGTCATTACCACTTTCTTGAGACATGCATCTTATGTTTATTTCTATAATAAACATCAATTTCATGATTTATCCCACTTCCGATGATGAGATTGTTTAGAAATTTACAGCTCGGCCATTGTTGTTATTTATTTTTTTGTTGTTGTCGTAATTATGTTCGCAACGAGTAGCAGCAGCAGCATCCGAAGATCAATCTCGAGACGAGAGCGGCGTGTACGATGATTCGTATTAATTTATTTTTATACGCTCATTAATTAATTTAAAATTACGCGGCTTCGGATTGCGACGGCGAATTTTGTTACCGCGAAAGTCGACCGGCAAACAAACAAAACGGTAACGGCGCATGCGCACACAAAAAGCCTCGCGTAATTAGAAGAACGGCGGATAATCAACGCGCGCTTTTTTGCGGCAACTTTTTGAAATTGGATATAAAAAGAAAAAATAATCTCGACTAATTTTTAATTGGACGTGTGCATTTGCTGTGCGAGTGTGCAAATATTGAGCCGGTACATTTTATAAACAGTTTCTGCACGCGAACAATTAGGGGTGGAGGAGCGTCCCCTCGCCCCTGTCACGCTCGATTTAGTGTTGCGTGTAATCATAACTAGCATAATCTCGTTAGGGAGATGTCGTATTATATTACCCCACCGCAAAATTTGACTGTCGTCAATATTACGCGGATTTTTTTTATCAAATGAATTGAATGAACTCACGTTTTCCCGCTATTTACGTTCAATTTTTACAATCCCGTTTTATTTTTTTTACATTTAGTACTAAATATGTATGTTTTTTTAAGGGACTGATAAAAAACGTAATTAGAAGGAAAACGTAAATTGGGGGTTAGAAACGGAGTACTAAAAAAAGCGGGATTGCTAAAATTGGACGCAAATAGCGGGAAAACGTGAAATCCGGGCACATAAAAACGAGGTTTCACTGCATATTATTGCTTACGTGAATTTTCGCATTTAAAACGCTTCGTATCGTTCTAATTTTTTTTAGAAATAGAATATTAAAAGGTAATTGCCGATGTTTTAACGGCTGCGTTTTTATTTTATTTTATTTATAACCTTTTATACTATGACTTGTTTGTTAGTTTATTAATGGAGCCATATTTGCTTTTTGGCGACGGATAGGCATGTTTTATTTATCACACGGTACCACGATGCATCGATTTTCTTTACATGGACATTAATGTTTTTTTGTTTTTTTTTTGCAGTCACAGAAAAATCAGGATTCCCCAGTCCCTATGGCGGCATGGACAATGGCATGGTGAGTATTTTTTTTATTCGTGTTAATTATTTATCGTGTGTCTGTACACATCGCGTACATGTACATCGTTTTTCCCTTTTTCCATCCGTGGCCATTATCTCCGTAGTTTGTTAGCTGCGAAACTTTTGCAAAAGTTTTCCCCAGAACGGGCAGGCCTCCCATCTTTCTCCCCCGCTCGCTCTTCTACTACCGACGAGCCCCCCCATACCAGTCTGCCTGCTGTATCGTCTTAAGAATTATTGCCTTTTCAGATATTATCGCCGTTATTATTATTTATATTTATTTCGATGTTAATAAGCGCGGTAAAGTCACTTTCAATGATTCCTCTTCTTCGTCGCGGAACAGATGTCGTCGCCTCGCCTATGCCCTCTTTGGGGGCCGACGGATGATTCGGCATCTTTGCCACCTCCGATTGTTGTATCGCGATTGATTCAACAACGAGAACGCATATTTGGTCAGAGAGTGACGCCGTGTTTCTATCGCATCTCTCCGTCAAACAAATCTACATTTTATTCGAGGCTGTAACCGAGTTCTTTGCAAGTTTTCTCCCCCCGCCCTTTGCAACTTTCCTTCTGACTTTTCTTACAAGAATTATTGTCATTGCAAGATCGTTCCAACTACTAAAGCGTTCGTTCCCTTGTATTTTATAGCACGCTCAGGGGTTATAAACAACATTTTAATTACAAAAAATATATATTTATATTCCACCCCTTGACATTACTTGCAAAGACGAGAAAAACCATCTTAAAACGATGGAATAAATCATCATATATCAAAGAAGTGATCGAATCTGATGAGTTTGTCGTGCAACTAGAGTATTTCTTTGCAGAAATTACAAAAATCTACACTACGCTATCAGAAATGACCAAATATTGCTATAAAAACCTCGCGAAACAAATGAATTCCACGATGATTTGGAATATAGTAGATATGCCGAACGAATGGAAAGAAGTCATATTTTTCCCATCCCCAGAATGGTGATAAAACAGCGTGCAGTTACTATAGAAGAATAATTATACTCGTGATAAGTGTATACTAAGTAATAAGATGACACGTGGCTCAAAGAAGCTGTGAGTCAGTATGACTGAGTCGCAGCGCGACGCGACTCTTAGCGGCGAGAGACCCCCGCACTCCGCTACCGGCCCGCATCCGTCCAATTCCCGACGCTGATAGCGCTGACAAGCACAAGCCTGCGTCAAGGCCCGATAATATATTTTCCTCAATTTGTTTGGGGGTGCTGCAGCTCCGCAGTGTATATGAACGAGCCGCCCCTGATTATACTACATAATGTTGTAAAAAAAAACCTTAGAAACAAGTATGACGATTGAATGATCTAATTGAGAATTCCATAAAAAAATATGTCAAACAAGAGGAATGCACGAGTGGTGATTCTTCCGAGATCTTTCGAATAAATATCGGTGTCAGGCAAATCGACGGACTTTCTTCTCTCCTCTTTAACATAACGTTAGAATATGCCGTGAGGTATTACATTTACTTGGCCATGTTAATACTAAAGGCAAACAAATATGGCGCATGTGTGCAGAATTTCAGTGCCCATGTACGTCTTGTGTGCTGGAATTAAGGCGAACTAAGGGCAATCAGCATTGTTATATATCATTTAATGTGATAATGCTTGTGTGTGCCACACAAAACGGTCATATGGACTAAAATATCTGCATAGACAATATTGGAGTATTGGAAGAGTCAACGATCAAGCAGGGATCTACACAGAAATCCATAGAAGAGTCCATCGTCTTGTGGTTAAGAGAATTATTGAAGTCCTGAGTTAGAGGTTGCTCCAGAGTCGCTCGTCTTCGTCGAATAAAGACTCTACTACAGGAGTTTCCGAAGATCTCAGGCATCGAATCTGAAAGGTCTGAAAGATCTTATCGCCCATGCAAAAGCAAACACTGTGGTTTATAGCGCCATCGTCGTCATATTTTTACGTCTCGACCGAAATCGTTTTGCATAATATTTCCGATGCAAATTTCATTAATATCGCGCGATATTTTTATTATTTAAATATATATTTATATTATAATAAAAACCGGAGTCGCTTTATGGCCGAGAAAGTTTCCGGGCGAAAGTTAGAAACGGGGCGGATCCCGCCCGGCCGCTATTTCGCTACCCCATCATATTTATTTCATATCTTTTTGACTCGGGTTTTTGTTTCGGATATTGTTACACTCCGCCCCTCGTTTGCCCCCTTTTTTCGCGCTATTTTTTTTTTTGTTATTGTTTCGTTTCGTCGTTTTCCTTTCGCCGATATTGCAATCGTTTTCGCGCAAATTAAACCGAACATTAATTGTAGCGTCGGAGATGCGCGTTTTAACTGCGGGACGCTGGAAGTGATGCCTTTTCGGTGCACGCCCCCCTAACGACACTTGTTCAACTCAATTAAAACGAAAGCAAGTTTTAAACGTCCTCTTATTATAATATTATTTTGTGAGCAAAAACTTATCTCGACTCCGCCCGGGTGAAGAGCGCGCGAGAGGCCGGCTCGCACAACAACTTTGTTCGAAACGAGCTTTTCGGAAAAATTAATTCTCGCGCGTCTTCGTCCGAGACGTCGTAATTTGACGAAAAAAAATTTAAGAGATTTTTTATCAACTCGCGCAGCGCCGGTAACGGTTTCGCTCCGCGAGTGACGGGCGCAATTTCGGCCCGATCGCGCTTTATTAGCGGTCCATTGTCGGGCCGGATTCGACGGTCATTATATTAATTATCGTTTTTAATCGATGCGAAAGAAACCGTGTCGATTTTAATTGTGCGTGTGCGTCTTTGTGTCGCACAATTCGGACGCCGCGGGCTTTCTTCTCGTTTCGCGCGTCGGACGTCGATCGCGTCGCTGTTGTTGTTGTTGTTGATGATGACCATGTACCATGCTGCAGTACGCGGTGGCGCCGGCGAACAACGGCTACAGTCCAGAGTCGGCGTACTTCCGAGCGGCCAGGCCGGCTCCTCCTCACAACAGGCACCACCACCCACCGCACCACCCGCACCACCACCCGCCCCACCCACCGCACCCGGCGCACCCAGCTCACCACGGAGGCGCCCTCGACGCCGCCGCCGCAGCCGACGTGCCGCCGCACTGGGTGAGTCGACAGGCTGCCACCGCCACCGCCACCACTCTCGCTTGGCTTCTTGTTGACTGTTGGCTGCTGTCTGTTGTCCGTTGTCTGTTGCCTGTTGCCTGTCTGCGTCTTCGCGCACCGCGAGACCCCTCGAACTGCCCTCCGCCGTCCGCGCGAGTGTTCGAGGTGCATCTCGCGATGCGCGAGATGCATCGCTGTTTGTCGTCGTATCGTTTTGCACTTTTTTGTGTTTGTTTTGTCTTTGTTGTTGTTTTTATTTGTTTCGTTTTATTCTTTAAACCAGGATCCGATTATTTTTTGCACGGTAGATGCGGTCCAAATGCTGCCGCGTTAAAAACGACGCAAAGAAGTCATATAAAAATGAGAGATAGGTTCCATCCGAGACACGAAACTAGCGAAAAAGTCTGCACATATACTTTTTTGAGAGATTGAATGAAATGGTATGTGTCAATCTCGGTCATTTTTTGATATAGCATGGGACACGACGTCAATTGACGTATTTTTCGCTAGACAGTTCTGCGACTACACATTAATACAAGTCGAAAAGTATGTGTTATTTTTTTTTATTTAATTTAAAAAAAAGTATCTTTAATCGGTTAACGGAAGTGGATATAATCAGACATCGGAAGTTGAAAGGTGATACAGTTAAACCCCAACTAACACGGGACCGAGTAATTCGGAGTAGTGTAATTGGGGGACTGAAGCCGTCGGCTGTGTGCGTAAAGCCTGGCACGTGTTGAATACACATACGCTGACCAACGTTTGACTGTATGCGAATGGGACCGTGCAATTGGGGGGTTTGCGGCGAATTATTTCAACTCAGCGCGTAATTTGGGATAGTGTAATTGGGGGTTCCACTGTACTCTTGTATTTTAGAGATGATTATTAGCGTCACTGGGTAGTACTCGCATGAATTTTTTAAGTGTCAGCGAAATTGTTAACCTTTTCCACTCTGTGGGCCAGACGTATTGGCCCAAAAGATTCTTTAGCAAAACGATTAAACCACGTTTTTTCTATTCATTTATGATTCTTTTATTGAATAGGACATCAGATTGAACCCGATAGATTGATTTTTACTCATTTTACTAATGCAATTTTTTTTATGCATTCATAAATTACAATTAATGAAAATAGACCGTAGATTCGACCAAAAATATCTTGAGTGGAAAAGGTTAAAGAATGATCTAATAATAAAAAAATGTTTTATTCTATGCGTGCCCTAAAAATAATGATACCAATCAAAGGTATCTCTTTTCTAATTGGTTCTGTAACCGTTATCCCAATGAAATTTTAATTTATCTTCGCACAATCTCAGATTAACAGTTTACACGATTCTCAGAAAATTCCCCTTAACCACGTGGTATAAAACATATGAAACACAATTGAAATAGTGCCGCGAATAAGGTGGTAACTAACAAAAGTTGTATTTTATAGGGTTATTTTATTTATTTTATTAGATTTTTTTGGTAAAATCATAAATTACCAAAATATTGTTGCATAACAAAACGGAAAGAACTATGAGCGTGTTGAATAACGTCGTCCACGAATGCCGTTACACCGTTATTCCACAACTCCTTTATAAACACTGGCAGATAGAACGACAAAGGCTTCTTTAGATATGTTGACACTTGAAACCACGTTATTCCACTGAGTGTGCGCCAAAATCTAATGCCAACGCTATAGAATATTTATATAGTGGAGACGAAAGACAAAAAACTGTATTTTTATGAAATGTTAGTTACCACCTTTTTTTCTCTCGATCTATCTCTCGTTTTCGTGCGTCTTCTTCGTCATTTACGCGGTGGAAAAGAATCGGACGAACATATGTCGCGCATCTCGCTGCCGCCGTTCAAATTTATGAATTTGGACGTATTGTAAATTAGATACGGCGACTAGCCGTAGCAAATTCGAGTTTATTATGCTAGCAAAGCGATTTACGGCCCTCGTTCAATATCAAATTATATGCCCCTTTCGGATCATCCGGCATTAACTCAATTCGGAAACCCTTAGCGTAATGGGCCACCATTCAAACTGATCTATAAATTTCCGACATTGATAACGAAAGGGTTTATACACATATGTATACACATTGTTTCATCTCGTGTATATTTTATAGATTTGTGTGTTATATAATATATATATATATATTTTTTCTTTTTGTGCTTTAAGTGTTTTTGTCGTATTTATTGTTTGTCTTAGAAAAAGTGTATTTTGTTGTATTAAAAATAAATATATGTTTTTGATAAAACGTTGCTAGGGTTGCAGAATGGCCGACGGTGGGATGGCGGTATCATACGCCATTACCGAAATTAAATCGTAAAACATAAGTTGGATGTGCTCGGCTCTCTTCTCCCCACAACACACTATCCCAAAGTGGAAATATTTTTATTAGCGAGTGTGTAGCGTATGACGCCCGTGCTATTATATATGTACTCCGTAGAATAAATTAGTGATTGTAGTGTTTTCTCTGTTGCGTTATTTTCCACCCTTCGTATTTGTGGGATTAATAAATTAATGAGTCGACGTCTTTATTTATTGTCCCGAGAGGAGTTCGTGATGGGTCAGCACGATCCAATGCATTCGCTAGCGTTTAATTGTGAAATTTGAGGAAACGATTAATAACGAAGCGTTTCGTTCGAATCACTATCGCTTTCGGCCGTCGATAGTGCGAATTACCGCCCGTGTTAAATGCGGAGCGACGGGAGAGCGAAACGCGGAGAGCCCATTTGCTGGATGGGTTAATAAAATATTCATCAGGACACCGTAATTCACTTTGCTCTCGCCGAGTACCGCTCGTCGTCGTCATCCCGACGCCGTTTCGTACGAATCGGGAACGGGGAAACCGAGTTTACACCCGGCCGATATTTCGTCCTCCATCCCCGATTGCGTCGAGTTAGAAATATTCTTGGATGTGGGTCGGATCCGAGCCGAGTTTTACTCGGCTCTCAGGTAGCAGAACCGTTAAAATCATGGAAACGGACCGATTCGAGAATCGCTCTCGTGCCCCGTGGACCACATGTTGCCGCCGTTCATTCATCAACCTCTTTCGATGACGTCGCCTCGTCTTTTTTTCCACCGTGCAAGGACCCGCGGCCGCATCTGTATGCGCGGCGAATCGTCCGACACCTTTCGATTTTCGTACTCGTCTTAAAACATGCGCGTGCGCATCGCAAAACCGCGCCGCCGACCCACGTATCAAGGGCTGACTGGCGACGCCGAAGGTAATAAAAATGGGCGAGTCTATTCCGCGGCCCTTGTCTCGGATATCATTTTTTTTCCTCGTTCCACAACAACCTTTCGTTCGACTCGAAAGCGACAGCTGTTCGGCAAGACGTCCCCGGCTTCGGCCGGTTCCGGCCGCCTTCGGCTCCAGCTCGATCTTGACGGACGTCTCGATCCGCAGCTCTGTGATCTAGATCTACGTTGCCAAACTTACATTGCGGTCACCGCTCGCCGGCGACAGTCGACACGAACAAGCACCCCTCATTGTATCGCCAAATGATCCACGCGATCTATCACCGAAATAGATCCGTCGCCGGTCGAAATGATTTTCCGAAACATAATGATGAAAATTAGAATCGGATGCGACATCAACGTCCCAATTAACAACAAAAAAACGATGCTGATATCATAATAGTAAGAGATATTCTTTGGAATATCTTTTTAATGCGATCCATTTAAAAAAATAGTAGAGCTTAATCATTAATTGCGATCTTCTCTGACAAATCTGTAATTTCTCACCGTGAAATGTATTTATATGTGCATTATTGTTAGACTTAACAATACACCTGATACCCTTTTTACGCGGGTAGGTGGGTATCAAAAATTTGCGAGTAAAATCATTTGATACAAATTAATTCTGTTTATGGAATATATAAATAACTAATGGGAGATATTCTATTTGATTTTTAACATTGTGTATTTTTGAAAAAATATTCGCGCAAAAAAAGAAATTGCATTTTATAGACCGATAATAATAATAATATTTTTTACGCGCGTAGGTGTGTATCAAACATTGCGCATTTAAATTTTTAAACCTTTTCCACTTTGGATATTTTTGGTCGAATCTATATTCTACTCGCATTAATTGTATTTTACGAATAAATAAAAAATAATGGTTTGATCTAATATACTATTCAATAAAAGACATATTTTTGTAAATAAATGGAAAAATACGTGGTTTATTTTTTTTAATTTTAACACTGGGCTTCGATTGCCAATATAATGGCTTTGATGATGAGATTTGATATTTTTTTAATACTTCCCTGCAATATTTCGGTGATATAATTTCACAATAGTGCACTTAAAGGATTAATTATGATGTACAATCGAAAGATATGCAAATTACTTTAAAAGGTTACCGTCGATGTAATTGACATTTTTACACTCAGAGTAAATTGTTAGTAATGAGGAAATCCAATAGGAGCCCAAAGTGTTCGCGCAAAAAAGTAAAATGCACCAACACAAAAAATCGCATAAAAAGGATAGAAATTTTTATAAGATGTGTAAATGACCCCTCATCGAGTGTATTATAAGCAGCTTATACACTCGATCCCCCATTTATGGGGGTAGATGTGTATCAAAATTTACGCGCAAAATGAATTTGATGCATATTAAATTCGCGCAAAAATCGTTAGCATTGAAATTTAATTTATTCATCTTCGACTATTCATGGAATGTATAAATAGATTTTTAATATTTTAATTCTAAAATTGTGTATGCATTTTATAAAGAAAAATATTCGCGCAAAAAAAGAAACTGCATTCATACAAAAAAAAACTTTTTTTAGAACGAATTTTTAATTTTAAACCAATGATTACGAATGTATTGAATTAGCATTTTTTTATTTTTTTACTAGGATTCAGGTAATTCCAATTAATCGCAGTTTTGTACTGTTTTTTTTTTGTTTAAACTCATTTGCTTCAATTATGTGTAAAAAAAATAGAGAAAATTTCAAGATTTTTCAAATCAACCCTTACGATATTATGCTGAAAATAAAGCTGATCGATTCATGTAATATTTTAGATTATGCTGAAACAAAATATCAAATGTTTTTACAACAAATTCCTTTTGGTTTACAAATATCGAATAGAAATTTGGCTCAATGACAAGGCTTAAAACTCGCGAGCGTGTTCTTTTGAAACGATAACGGTCTATAATTCGCAAATTGACTCGATAAATCTCATCATCGCGCATAATCACACACACATTGGATTTCGATGATTGATTCGCGTGTCGCCGAGATGATGAGTTATGCCATATTTGTTTGAGAGATCGTGAAATTGTTGTGCAATTGATTTTACACATAGTGCTGAAAGCGCTAATGCGTTCCGTTCCACAATAGACGATAGCCGTATGAATGAGTGTCATTGTATTTATTTATCGACGCCTCTAATGGCACACTCGATTTTCGCCACAGCCAACTCCGAAACCATTGATACTCGACGCTCGCAACAGCGATCCGCTTCTCGGAATCTGCAAAAGGCGTAAAAAACGGCGCGTGTGGTCCCCCCGTCGTTCACATGTCGCTAAAAATGCGCTTCTTCTTCCTCCACTTCGCCATTATTAATTATTGCTTTTAATTTCTTCAATTTAACATCGCGATCGGTTTGTGGTCACACACACTCTTCGCAACGAATGAGCCTTGCGTGTAAATATTGATACACGACGACAAGGCCAGTGTGGGAGGTGTTCGCTTTATTCATCGAAAATTCGTCGTTTAATCGATGCCAAAATTTATCAATGAGATTTTCTCCGCGCTAAAAATTATCATAAAAGTATAAAAATGCAATTTTATTGCCCAACTATCAAAGATCGTATGCTATTTTACGACAGTTGCATCCTCCGCAATGCAAGATCTTCAATTGGATCGATATTTATGTTCCCAGAAATATGGCGTTTCATAAAATTATACTTTAAATGTTCTCATTTTTATCGAATTATATGCATAATTTTTTTTTTATATAAGAAAATGTATACTCTGTCAATAACAACATGTCACTGAGAGATTCCTAAAATAATACATGGGTCTTTTATTTGAACAGCTTTATCGCATCGTTTTATTATCATTAAAAAATCAGCTATATGTGAAATCCTTATCGATACACCCCGAATAGTTTCTAAGCGAATCTACAAAAATGGATTTTTAAATAGTTTTTATTGTGCAATGTTTGGAAAAATTATGAATACGTTTTTAGAAAGATTTAATCCATCCGTCACGGCGGCTCGAAAACAATCGAGTTGCCCGAGGGGTCTATCAGAAACCCCAAGCAAGTAAAAATTGTTATTAATTTTTAATCAATATGACGCGTAAATGATACGCGCACTCGGCGATGTCTCGTGGCGCGTGTCATTAGTATGTTTAACCCTTTCAGTGCGGGGCGCATGACGTAAATGCGCATACAAATCGTGTCCAGGGTGCGGCCGCATGTCGTACATGCGCGA